>JAOVVO010000351.1:0-81961 GCA_028564675.1 Onchocerca lupi | reverse complement strand
TTGAAGCGAATTGACGTAATCAAGGATGCTAGCCAATTAATCTGTGGAATGATAAGCAGACTGTTTTCATTGCAAACGGAAATGGATCTTGTAAAATGCACGTAATGAGAAATGATCCTGCTTTTGAATATCTTCTCCTTTTGGTACTTCAATGCGCTTCCATCCAACTTTGTTAAATTTGAAACGAGCATCGGAAATGCAAAAGTTTTGAAAAAGCGTGCCGAATGATTGAACAAACAAATTAATGGTTTAATGGTGTTTTTATAAATATTTTGATCATTGCTATGCCACATACATACACATATATTGTCATTTATTTTTTATGCAAATGGCAAAATAATGAAACTTCGCAGTGTGAAATACCAAATTAAAATACACCAAAATGAAATCGATAAGTAATTGAGAAGCTCCCAGTCTTCTTTTCTGGCAAATCTGGAATCCATTCATCGGTTTCCCACTTTTCTTGAAGTCACAAATGTGATGACACGTTCTCGTCCATTCCGATTCACCGATGGAGATTCATCCTTTGACTTCTGTCTTATAATTCTCATCTCTTCCTATCTCGCAACATGCAGATGCATTATCACTGTGTACATTTCACTTTGTCACTCGGATTCGGGATAAAGGCTCGATAAACGTCGTCGAAGTGGCAACGATCGGTCTGAGCTAGTTTCGACATGAAATAAACTCAAGTGTGCAAGCGATATTTCTGAAGGAAATAAATTATAGAAATCTTAAAAATGAGTGAAATTCGAAATCAATAGAAGAAATTTCCGTGATTCATGTCTATTTCTTATTTCTGAATTATTTATTCACCTAAACAAAAAAGCAGTTATCGATTGCCGACCATCCCGGGATACTTCTGAGAGTAGTGATTACAACTTGAGAAGTATTCATGGAGAACAGAAGAAATATGAATCTGTATAACAGTACATCGATGTAATGCTTTGTTGCACTAAATTTATGAAATCAGAAGTGACATGGACGAAAAGGTATGATATCGGTATATTAACAATGCAAACTCATTTGGCCTTATGAATACAGTGGTTCTTTCTTTTTTTTTTTTCTTTTTTTTTTTTTTCATAAAGTATGATGTGAGAATTACAGTGATAGTTTTTTGGAAACACTAATTTATGCAAATTTCGTTAAAAAATAAAATGATTGAGTAATATATCTCAATAGACTGGAATATAGAAAATGATGACATATTCAGATTAATTTGCATAATTCATATCTATTTAAAGGTTGAGAAAAGAACTCCTCAAACCATAGCTTTTGCTTGCTATTCTTCTGGTACGGCTGCGAATTATTTGGCTATTTCTGGAAAGTTTATTAAATAACAGAAGAACATGGGAGGAATCGTTCATATCCAAGTTGGCCAATGTGGCAATAATATTGGAACTAAGGTTTGGCTAATTAAAGTTTTGGTCTTTAGCTAAGAAGAATCAAAAATAAATCTGGTAATTACAGTTTTGGGAAATAATTTCGGATGAGCATGGTATCGGACCTGATGGCATTTATAAAGGTGATTCGCCATTACAGTTGGAACGTGTCGGCGTATATTTTAATGAAACAAAAGGTTTGCATTTTTTTATTTGGATTTGGAAATTCTTTCTGTTGAAGATTCAATATTTTGAACAAAAGATAAATTAAAATATCAAACTAAGCTTTAACTTCAGTGCTCTCGCCATTGGCACTATTAATCTTGACATTTTCACTTATTGCAAACATAAAGAAAAAGCAAGCATGATAATTAATTTATTCAAATTATTATTGTACCATCAGTCTATGGAATTGTATTTTAAAAATCCAAAACTAAATTTAAGAGAAAAAGTACTTCCCTCGTGCGATACTTGTTGATTTGGAGCCAGAGATCTCGGATTCCTTGTTTTCTCCGAATTATAGAAAACTTTTCCGACCGGACAATTTTGTATTTGGTAAAGACAGTACCAGCAACCTTTGGCCCAGGGGCTTTTATAGTGAAGGAAGAAAGTTTGTTGGTAAAGTACTTGATATTGTCCGGAAAGAAGCGGAAAGCTCTGACTATTTGCAGGTAAAACAATTACTAATTTTTGGATTCTGATTTATATAATTCAAGAAAAAAGAGTAACAAGGCAATTCTGAAGATAATTCTTTTCATTTCATAATATTATTCTGATAAGAATGATGCATATTAGAGCATAGAAGTTATAAAATATTTTGCAATTATCATTTCTATGAATTAGGTATCATTTTGGAAAAAAGAAAAAATGCTTTTATAGGGCTTTCATCTGACACATTCCTTGGGAGGTGGCACAGGTTCTGGACTGGGAGCGCTTCTCGTCTCCAGATTAAATGAACAATATGCGAAACGCGTTCTATCATCATTTTCTGTATTTCCGTCTGCCAAAGTATGTTATTCAATCATTTTACATTCTTGTTCATTTATCGCTTGAGAATGAGACAAAATAGATCAGAAATGTTGAATTAGATTTGAACAGATTTATTGATAAACCCTATGCATGTTAGTGAGTTTTGCTTTCTATCAAATAATGATTTGATCCATGAACTGTTTCTCAATGGATAACAGGTACCAAGTACTGCCGTGGATTCATACAATACAGCATTGTCTATACATGAACTCGTTGAAAATGTGCATGAGACATTTTGCATCGATAATGAGGCACTTTATGATATTTGTTTGCGTAAGCTGGCGGATTCTGAACCAGTAAATGATGATCTTAATCATTTAGGTTAGTTTCGAATTTTTCTCTCTGACATTCAACAAATATCTTGTAATTGAAGATAAAAAATCATAACAATCACACCATGGTTGGAGAAATCGGAATTAGGTTTGATTATGGCGACAAGCGTAACTATGCGTTTTGCATTAAATCAGAAAAATATCTGAAATGAATGCCAATCTCATCGATGACTTGGTATTTTGAACAAAAGTGTAACAAAACTTAAAGATAGATAATGATTAAATTTTGAGCATCGATGGTGATGTCCGGAATAACTAGTTGCTTGCGATTTCCCGGGCGATGGAATCTTGATAAATTGGCTGTCAACATGACTCCGTACCCGAAACTTCATTTTCTGATGCCTAGCTTCGCTCCGCTGACTGCTTGCAATAGCGCTACATCCGGGTCACTTGAAGTCAATGAATTGATCGAACAGGTTGCTTTTAGGAGCATTAGGTCAAATTATAGTATGAATTGCAAAAATCCAACTTTATAACTTTTCAACTGCAATTGAACTCTTTAGTCTAATATAACTGTCTAATTCCCAAAGTATTGCTTTTGATATCACGTTAATGTACGAGAAGCTTTCGAGACTCTCTGAATCTTGCTTTTCAGGAGTAAGAGAATGTTTTCACGTGAGTCAACTGACTGTCATATTCAGATACCGCTATAAAACTCAAAAAGATTTAGAAATTTTTGCAAATCACAAAATAGTTTCTAAATTTATATACAATTTAAAGTGCCTAAGAATTCTATTATAGTTATTTGACGCACGTAACATGATAGCAGCTTGTAATCCAAGAAATGGTCATTGTATGGTTGCCACTGCAATGTTTCGTGGACCAATGTCGATGCATGTCAGTATATAATTTATATAAAGTTACAGTATCGTTCAAGCCATCATCAAAGCGTCACAAATCTTGTTTTTCAGGAATTGAAAGCTAGAATTATAAATACTGAAAACATGAAGTCGTCTTTGGTTGCTGAATGGATTCCAAATAACATCAACTTAGATCTCTGTAAGATGCCTGCTCGTAAAACCACAATCAGTGGTGCCTTTCTTGGTAATACTACTGCTATCAAAGAAGTGTTTATCAGAATTGCGAAAGGATTCAGAGGTAATTTTCTTTTGAATTGATCATATATGGTGGGTTATAAACTTGTTTCATTAATGACTTATGGGAATCTTGAGAAAAACTTGTAATTATTTTAAATTCTTTTATAGCGATTTTTCGGAAGAAGGCCTTTTTGCACTTGTACAAAAATGAAGGAATGGATGAAGCGGAATTTATTGAAGCGGAAAATACTATTAAGGGCTTAATTTCGGAATATCAGCACTGCCAAAACATGGATGATGAGAATAAAGATGAAGCGATCAGTAATCAGCTATAAATGGATAGTGATATGAAACAGCTAAATCAGGAATGAACATCACTCCGTGATTTCGTTATTCCAAAATTTGGCTTTTTTTTTTAAATGATTTTTGTCGTGAAAATTTTTTCCATTTACATTAGACTTTTCAAATCCTATGGCAATTTCTTGCTTCTCTGAAATTAATCAAAAAAATTTTAAAAATCTGTCCTGTAAAATTAATCGAATTATCTGGTATGGCATATTGCCAATCTTGTATCGAGTTTCCCATATTAAATAATAGAATTTGGAATTCAGAATAAGAAATGAATAGTGATTTCCTTGCGGATTCGTCCGATTATGAACCGGTATTGGCTTAGATTGTTTATCAAAAACTATGAGCTAGTTTGGTATTTAATAGTTCCATTACCTTCCTTCCTAATAACAAATTACTATTAAATGATAAATTCTGAATTCAAGAATTTAAGCGACGCACAAAATTCCCATTCGTGTCTTTACTCGTTTGGTCATTTATCGTCATTTCTCAGATCACTTTTTGAAATTTCATTGAAATGTTTGAGCCAGTTGATGCTTGTTCTTTAACGAGGTTAATGGCATTTTTATTGAATTAAAAGGAATAGCAAAGTAGCGAATGTTAACAGTATAAAATTTCCGGATAGATTCCAGATCTTTTGATTCTTGCACTTCAGCGTATTGCTTTGTCGCACGAAATTTAGGAAGTGAGAAGTGATATGAACGAAAAGGCTTGCTATCGGTGTACTGACGGTATCAGTTTATACGGCCTTATGAACTTGTAGGTAACAACTGCGAATAAATGACACATTAATTATTGTTCTTGAAAATTTGAAATTATTCCTCATTCTGATTAAAGATGAGCATCAAAATGATTCTTAACAAAGCATTCGCTGCAGTTTTTTGGCTTAATAAAACATTTGACAACCAAAAAATTGTAATTATAATGTGAACTTTGATGCAAGTCACTCTCTCACTTTGATACAAGCCGAATTGTCTTTTCTTAATCAAAATCAACGGTAACGAAATTGAAATGCATATATAGTGATGTCGCAACTTTTCTTTGTTATTGATTTTAAAAAAAAGTGAAGAATGCAAAACAACTTGGAAGATAAGCAATGTAAAACAAAATTAATCGCAAATAAGGCCTCGTGTTTTCTATTCTAATTCATCCAAATATTTGTAGTTTGATTATGGACAGTGATCAGTTTGTCCAAAAAAAAAGATGTATAGAAAAATCTGTGCTTCTGTGATACTTGTGATATCGTGGGAAAGATCGAAATCATACAAAAATTTTGAAGAAAGCAGAAGAAGACCTCATTGAGGAATCGAAATTTAAGAAGGATGACAATGATAGCTCAATTCCGAATTTCAAATTTCATTCAATCATTTGTATTATTGATGAGAGAAAAAAACGTAGAATTGATGTCATCACAGTAGCGTTAGCTATTTTTAGCGTCGGTTGATTTTCAAGTTATATTTCGTAGATACACAAAACAATTTGTCTTGAAATTATAGATACCAAACCATGAAATTACAGATATCAAACATTATTCTTTCAATTTATGAATTTCGGATATCCACTGCAATTCACTTATTACCGAAGATATGCTACAGTAAGTTAAATAGCAGAAAAATTCGAATACGATTATCACCACTGAATATTTCGCTTACAATAATAATAATGTGAATGGAAATGGTACAGGAGGTACGTGGTTGATAAACATGGGAGATTCGGAAAGAATGGGTATTTTTAACTTCAATTACTTTTTTTAATTCTTTATTTTTTAACCTCATTAAGGTCGAAGTCCTACACCATCAACAATATGATAACAGGATAAAGCAAAGTAGAGATGTATTGTGAAATAGCACTGACTATTTTTAAAAGCTTTCAATCTCTATCTTCAGAATCTAATATTTATAATCGACAGAATGATTACAAATCTGCTGAATTAATTAATACAGTTCTACCTCAAGCTAAACTCCTAATTATCTCCCGTCACTACAACCAAGAATTTAATGAACGTATTAGCAATCTTCGTCTCGTATTAAATGCGTGAGACGCGTTTGTGGCGCTAGAGCTGCGTTATTTCTATTATCTGATCGTGTTGATAAAATATCAGGGGACGTAGTGATATCACTTTCACTCTATTGATATGCCCAAATTGCAGGTTTTCTCATGTCATAACACTTATCATTTACAGGGAAATAAAAGGATTTGCTGACTTTGATGCGTACGTCTGTATGTGCATTGAGAAAAGCACTGCGATGCTGTAATCTTTTGCAGTTGTCAAACGGTTTCGTCGTTTGCTTGCGACAACGTCCCTATGTAAGTCCCTTTTTTTGCTCTTTTTTAATATTTTCGTCTTGATTTTTAGCATTTTAGATCGCTTGTTCATTTTTTGGTCCATAATTCGGTCATTATCTAAGTATTTTTGCAGCCTCGTTTTTATAGTTCTGCTGCAACTGCTTCGCCAGTTTATCTGAATATACCAGAAACACGGGTTACCTCATTAAGCAATGGTTTTCGGATCGCAAGCGAAGATTCTCAGCTTCTTACAACTACGGTTTGTGCATTTGACCAGAACTGTATCATTGATCAGAAAAACTGTGATTTTATAAAGTTATCATCAAAATTTATGGTAAAAGCTGTCGGACTCTTTTTTTTTTTATCTAATTTTATAAAAATTGGTGATTCCTTCCAACATTACTCGTCATATTATCAATATTCCGTTGATTATTTCGTTACTTATTATTTATTTCTTTACTGAATTTCTTGAATTTTCTGTTTCACCCATATTGCATAATTCCTTACATACAATTTTTGTATATCGTTACATTACATCACATCATTGCAAATTTTCTGAGTCATGAATTATATTTAGATATAGCTTTCATGTGGTACTGAATTTTGTTCTGAGGTAGAAAGAAGTAGGGCTCTTATTGCATAATCTGTTTCATATTACCAGGAAAGATGGTTTTTTTCAGGTAGGTATTTGGATTGATGCTGGTAGTCGATTCGAAAATGACAAGAATAATGGTGTTGCCCATTTCCTGGAACATATGGCTTTTAAGGTTTTGCTTCTCGCATAATATATCTTCGAATTTATGGATTATTTCAAGCATAGACACGATCAGTGCACTTTACAGAGTTCCATATTTTGTCGTGTATAAAGAACATTTTATTGAAGGGTACAATGAAACGTTCGCAGTCAGCTTTGGAACTAGAAGTAGAAAATATGGGTGCTCATTTGAATGCATATACTTCGCGAGAGCAAACAGTATATTATGCGAAATGCTTTTCGCAAGACTTAGATCACGGTGATTGCTATTATTCACATATCTTTGCTACATTAAATTTAGAAATTTTTGAACACTCATAACAGCTCTTGAAAATTAGTTTAGGTTAAGATATTAGATATCTTGTTGGCAGAATCTATTGCTATTTGGTAACAAATGGTAAAATTTGAGGTTGTCAATGTTTTGTGGTGTATATTCGATAACAGTAGATAATTTCTACATTAAAAACGAGTCTAACATCTGGCAAAAGGTAGATCATTTACTGAAAATGAAACATTTTCAGATTGCCGAATAAAATTTGGCTAAAATCATTAAGTTTTTTTTTTAGTTTTGATCGTTTATAATAAAAGCTTTTGTAGCTGTGGAAATTCTTGCCGACATATTACGTAATAGTCAACTGAGAACTGTCGAAATCGAACGAGAGCGTGGTGTAATATTGCGTGAAATGCAAGAAGTTGAGCAGAATTTGCAGGAGGTCGTGTTTGATCATCTCCATGCTGGTGCATTTAAGGGTACTTCACTTGCAAGGACAATACTTGGACCCGTTGAAAATATCAAGTAAGATATTTCTGCCCGTTCAACTGTGTTGATTTAAAAAAAATTCTCCGGTGCGTTTATCTCACGCTGGTTATAGGACTATATTTTCTAGAAAAGTCATAAAGTTCCAGCTATAAAATTCCTTCAGTTCATTGAATATAATAGATGATTTTCCAGTGATGGAATACTCAACTATGATGTAACTATGGAAATCAAATATGTACTATCTTTGTTATAATTTCAGATCATTACGGCGTGAAGATTTGGTGAAGTACATAAATGAACATTACCGAGGACCGCATATGGTACTAGCAGCGGCAGGCGGTGTTGATCATCAAAAATTGGTTGACTTAGGCAAACAATATTTCGGAGATTTAGGTGGCGTTGATGATAATTTCGTAGCTGAATCTGGGAAATTTGTCGCAAGTTATGTAAGATGTTTTAGTTTCTTTCGGTTGTAGTCACTATTTTACTTCATAAAATTCATATCTCTTCAAATATAATTCACATATTAATTTTCAGTAAATCAGTCCATACATTTGTTACTAATTTACACTAATTTACTTTTTATTAGTACTTTTGGGTGCTTTAATTCAGATATTGAAAAAATCTTGTATCATAGTGATGGGTAAGAACAAAGAAGTTAATATTAAAAAAGCAAAATTTGAAATAATGATCATAAACCAAATTCTTGTAAGCTTTTTTTTTTTTTTCATTGTATACAGTGGAAGATATTAAGAATTTGTTTATGTGTATAAAGATATGGAGCGATTGCCCCATGAATAATATACTCTAGATTTTTAAATAAATGGGTTTTACTTATTAATAGTGATTTATTCTATTCTAGTGAATTTTTTGCTCAACGGAAATATAAATTGGTCTAGTCAATTCTAAAGTTGTCTATTAAAAGCTAGCAATGAAAAATGTAAGATTTCAGTACGATGAGATTTCCTTTAGCAACAGGAGTTATGTTCTGTTGAATCAGATTTAACATTTAAACTTTCCTACTATTTTGATTCATTCAAAGTCAAAGAATGACCAATTTTGACCAACACTAATGGAGTCTTATAATTGAAATGTTTTGATGGCAAAAGCTTGCTATCTGCTGATGCAATTTTAGCAAGATTTTCGGGATGAAAGGATGTCGATGGTGTTCGGTGCGATTGCTGTTGAAGGAGCTTCATGGACCCATCCTCATAATATTCCTTTAATGGTTGCAAATACGGTGAGGTGCTCTTCAAAAATTGAATATATTGGAACTTTTTATCATCGAATTCTAAAATAAGAGTTTTCACTTTATATTACTGTTAATTTTTAGTTGATTGGACAATGGGATCGAACAAATGCAGTTGGGATTAATGCACCATCACGTTTAGCTCAAAGTTTGGGCTTAAATGCTCGGGTTCAATCATTTCAAGCTTTTAATACTTGTTATAAAGATACCGGTCTAGTCGGCGTTTATTTTGTATGTGAACAAAGCGGAGCTCGTGCTGTTGTTGACGCTATCACACAGCAATGGTACTCTATTCCTTTAAAGTTTTTCCTTGATTAAGAAGACTAGGAAAAAGGATTTAAATTAAGATAAGGATGGTCATTTTTACTACGTAATCGTTTTTTGAATTTTAGTGTCAAGTTTGGTCCTAAAGCTTGTTTCTTTTGCTTTCAGGATCGACTTATGTGATAACATAACTGAAGAAGAGGTGGAACGAGGAAAACGATCATTATTGACAAATATGTCCCTTATGCTCGATGGATCCACTCCAATTTGTGAAGATATTGGGAGGTTATTCTTTTTTGCATCATCCAAAAGCATTGTGCAATTGTATAAATGAAAATGTAAAGAAAGTTATTAGGAAATTATCAGAACTGTTTAGTTCCATTCAGTTTTTTAGCCAGCGAAAAAATAACTTCAAGCCAAGTAATACAGCTTTTTTTTTCCTGTTTTTTTTTTTCAGGATTTTTTATATTTTTCATTAGTCCTAAATAATCTTATTATTTCGAATGTAATTTATTTAATTTTTTTTAATTCAATTTTTTTCACCGCTGGTAATGAAGCAAATGAAATTACCGATTTTATTGATACTAAATTTCAGGTTTATCATATTTATATTTCCAAAAAGGTTTAAACGTGTTAGAGTAAGGATTGGTAGATATAATAAAAATTTTTATGGTACATTCATTTTTCAAGTATTAAAATCCACTTTTTAAGCTATGGTTTTAATATTTTTTCAGGATAGTAGTAAATCATATTTTGAATAGTCATTTAGAAAGGTGAAACAAAATTGGGATTAAGAAATTTAGATTACTAAATTCTCTTTTTTCTCTCATCGATGAGATTTCTTTATTTTTATTTAATAGATAGGTTTACGATTTATGGATGCTTAAGGACTCAGTTGACTTCAAATCCTTTTATAACTAATTGAATGAAACACCATATATAGGTACTTTCTGGGAAAAAAAAAATTCGAAAATTTAGATATTTGCTCACTTTTTTTGCGAAGGTTGGAAAGAGTTGGAAACTCTTGAACTTCCAGATGATCTTTCGTATTTATCTTGAAAGTCTTTCATTTTGCTTTTGAAACTTCGGGCAAAATGGAATATACAGTTTTTTGGACATATACAGGTTTTTTTCCAGATTAAGTAGGAAAACAGATTTTGTTTTCTAACATCTGCTAAACTTACTACGCAAATTCTGTTTCATTTTAATAATGAATGTAGTTTTTAGAATATTTCTCGGCAGATTTTGCTGACGAAGGAAGAAGTTAAAGAAAGCTTCCAGATGTTTTATTTTTAAAATCTCTGAAGTATAGAAATAACTGTAAAAATACTTTCTTTTTTTTTTTTGTGTCTTATAAGAATTCTCCTTTGAAATTTTGTATTTAATTGTTAGCCGGAAAATTCAGGGCGACAAATCAAGATATATCGTCTCAGATTTTTGCACAAATTGAATTTGATTTATGTTCTCTGAAGAAAAATTGTTGCTCCTCGTTTTTATTTTGAAGCGGTTGAAATGATTGTTTTGAGAAAAAAAAGAAAAAGGGAAGGAGAGGGGGAGGCTTAGGATAAATCTACATTTAGTTACTAGTACATGTAGATTTGTCGTAGGATCGCAAAAAAGAAAAGAATAACATGACCTATAGAGTATAAAGCTTCATATGATGGGAAAGGCGTGGCTTTTAATACAATTTCAAATTCAAGTCGACCCGTCCTACTTTTTTTAGATGTATGTAGTGAAATTGTTTAATAAATAACACTAGCTTCATTTGTCATCGTAGCTTTTCCCCGTCATATCATTATAAGCTGTTGTATATGGGTTATCTGCTAAATGGTCCTATAACAGCGGTATTGGTGATATTCGGGATTATATTTAATCTGTGTACTGTGTACTTTTTAATGGTCCCACGCAAGACTCTTGGTGCCTGTGCCGATAGCCGGAGGAAAACTATGCGAACCAAAAAAAATTCTTCAATAAGACGTTCCTTTAACACCTCACGACCTCTAATTAATACATATCTTCTATGGCTGACATTTTCCGACACAGCACTACTGATTAGTGCTGCATTGTTGTACTGCATACCGACATTTTTCATATCACTGGGTAATTATGCTCGATTTTTCCCATCGTATTATTTGTTTAGTAATGCATCTTTAACAGCATCAGTTTGGCTTATGTGTGTGTTGATGTTTGAGCGATATCGTGCGTTCTGTAGGCCGTTGGATAGTTACACGAAACCACAAAAAGTCCATCGAACCCTTTCCTTAGTATCTCTATTGGCATTGCTTTTCTCGCTTCCAAGACTTTTCGAATTATCCGTTTATGAGCTGGATGGCGAATACCACGTAAATCAGACGTTGCTCGTGGAAATACATGCATATATGATTGGTTATCGGATAATTGGTGGAATGCTGTTCAATTCATTATTTCCGTATATCATACTCTTCATTATTTCGGCTCGTATATGCTTGGCTATACATGCGGCCAATAAACGGCGACAAAATTTTGTTGCTACCCGTAGTGTTACTCATTTCAAAAGCACTGATTGCGAACTTGTTATCATCACTATAATGGCTAAATTCCTGATTTCACGCCTAATGCCAACCGCTTTAGATTTAGCGGAACATATCGTTAGTTCCTCGAAATTTCTTGTATCTACCACTGCCACATTTTTCGTCGACGTTAGCAACCTAATCGTTGTTATATCTAGTGCTACGAATTTTTTTATTTATTTCACTCTGTCGCGGGCATTTCGACGTACTGTTTTTAATTCTCTTCCAAAGCTCAACTTTCAATATGCCATCTTCCAAGAACGAAAACGTCATTTCATTTTACGCCATCTTGCGGTCAACGCAATATCTATACCGCAGCCAATATTAAACGAAGCGAACAGAAGTACTGTGTCTGGTTTAGATGAATGTTTACTGTCTACCGACGAAGTACGCATCTAGCTTCTAAAGTAATGTTTTAAACATAACTTTTTTTGGAAAGCAGTAGGTTCTTAGGTTTATCATTATTTTATAAACAATAGCGTAATAGTTGTTTCATCTTAATTTGTATTATTTACAGCAAATGATTCTAGCTATTATTCTGAAATGTTTTCCTTCGTAGTTACATCTAAAACTTTGTTAAGATAAAAATCAGTAACTAACTTCTGACTTATATTTTGAACTAAAATTGGAGTTCTAGAAGTGAAAACCAGAGATGAAAAAATAAGTTTTTTATGCATTTTTTCTTTAAAACGTTTACAACTTATTTCTGTAAAAATAATATAAATTAGGGGTAATGATTTGATGACTTAAAATACGGATCTTACCGAAAGAGAATAAGAGAAAGCGAGATTTATCTTCGAGTAATTTGTTTTTTCTTTTCTTTTTTTTTTTTTTTTAACGAAAAAAAAGCATTCTCATGGGAATGCAGGCTAAACGTTATTCCCATGGAAATATAAATGAATTCATAATACATAAATGAATTCATGTGTTTTTTACTCATTTTTTCTTGTCCCGGAGGAATGTAGTTTTTTATAGCATATTATAACATCCCTTCAAAATACATTGATAATCAAATCACACTTTATCTAATTAGCAGATAATCCTCCTTCTTCTACTTCACATTTCTTTATTTTTAATTCCAGTCTTTTGTTTTGGATTTTTCTTACTTCAGTATCATTTATTTAATTGCAGACTGCGAATTTTTTTTTTTTTTTTTTTTTTAGAAAATAAAGATAAAGAAGTCTTCCAGTTGTCAGAATATAAAGAAATTTTCTTGATTTTTCTGTCAAGTTGGATAAAATTCTATCAAGTTGTCAGTTTTTATCTGTTTTTTATTTGTTAGCGACACTCAAGGAATGTTTTTTGCAATAGATTTCACTTTCGAAGTTTTGAAATTTTCCTCAAATATTTGAGTTATTTCTTTGGTTTATTTCACCAGCTTGTTTTCCAAATATTAATAGCATTCTTAAATAATTGCCATGAAGTGAGTCAGCATCTTGTGAATTAGGAAAAGGAGTTGGTTGTACAGTTTGTTTGCAGTGTTGTTGTTGATAATGGTTATGGTGAAGATACAGGTATGATTAGGGCGATACTGATTATTATCATCATCTTATATTGAGAAATAAAATATTGCGCATATCTTGAATTTTTCGAATAGAAAGAGAGAAACTGAATATTGAATGATATGGGTTTCGATTAAAATTTTTTGTTTCATTTTTTTTTTAAAAAAAGTGAAATGACATTTTTCAGGCAGTTGTTATGTTATGGAAGACGAATACCCATGCACGAATTGGAAGTACGAATCAATGTAAGCTAATTTTTTCATATCCTGATGGTTTTATGAACGTAAACCAATAATGGAAAGGTGTCAATTTAATCGATTCATGTTTACGTAGTCTAGTTTTCTTGGTGATTTCAATTTTATACTGTTTGCTTTCTATTGTGATCTTCTCAGCTCAGTTTTCATTCTTTTAATCGTAATTAGGATCGAATTTTAACAGTGCTTTTGTCCTGTAGGTCTCTTCTTCATTATCTTGTTATGCAATAAGTGGTATTTATTTAGTCAATGAGTTCGATCTTTATCCATTTCTCATTTCCGAGAAATAAAACTGGATTTTCAAACCGCATCCGTATGGAGCTCCAGTTTCATTTTTCCTCCTCGATGTTGCGGGACTGACTCAGTGAAATAATTTTAAAAATTTCCGATTTATTTTATCTGTATATCGAAGTTTCGAAGATTTTAATTTCTAGGCAGTCACAGCAAAAGCAGTGAAGGAAGTGTCATCACGCGTTTTCCGAAATAAACCAATTGCTTTTACTGTCGTTGGTAAGTATTAGATATTAATTTCAAATCATTTTAAAACTCTATAAAAGCTTCTAAAATTGATCGACAAAATAAGCCTTTCGTTAAGTTTTGTGTATTATAATTCTCGATTGTGTTGCTTGCAACATCTATCGTTTATCCATTCGTCTTTATTCTGCTTGGCTCTTAATTAATTCCTGAAATTCCTTGTTTCACATGCCTTTTTTTTCCTTTGCTTTATCTCTTTGTTCAATTTTGTCGATTATTTTGAGATGATCTCTGTTTTGTCAATGATATTTATATTTATTTTATTATTTCCTTATTTCTGAATGAATTCATTGGGGAAGTACGGTGGAAAACATTGCGTAAATTTAAATCAGTGCTGGGAAGCGGATTATACTATTTGATGAATATTTTATTTTATTCACAGCAAATAAATTTCCAATCAGCGGATTACAAACTTCAAGTTTTATCACAGATTTCAAAATTTCCAAAGTTATCAAAAGATGAAACTGCGTTCCTTTTTTGTATATTCAGAATTCTAATAATTTAGCGTATAATGGGTTTGCTTTAACCGTCCTATGCTGATTAGGGTCAGGTATTGATTTTTGAGAAAATGCTCAAGTTGTCATCGATGATTCTTTCATTCTATTTCGCTGCTAATTCATCTATTCTGATTCTGTCTCCTTGTCTATTCTTTCTTATTGAGGGGTTGAACAACAACCGAGTTTGTATCAGGGCAATTTTGCGATTAGCATACTGATTGCATTAGTAATATATTAGTCGAAAAAAACTTCAAATATGAACTCTATGGTAAACTTGCTAATCATTTTCTTGTTTAATATCTGTTGAGGATTGTTTCTGGGATTTGGATGAGTTTGGTTTCACATCTTTTCCCTTTCTTCAGTCTTCCTCTTTATTTTAAAGAAAATACAATCTGTTTCTAGGGAAAAAAAGACTATACTTTCAAAAAAATCTACAAAAAAGAAAAAAGGAAGTGTAAGCAAATTATTCTAGTGGCAATGTAGGCAAGTTTCTGTTGGAAAATTAAATTTTCATTTTTCGCACGCATAAATACATCTGAAATTTTCTCTATCATTTGTAAATGAAATGGTTAAGCGAATACCATTCATTATGATATATTCAGAAATCGATTTTTACGAAACCTTGTTTTTTTTAAATGACAGCAAATAGAAATACTTGTTCCAAAATGGTTATTTAAAAATCAGAATACAGTAGTGTAGTTATTCCTTGTACATTATCCGTTGACTACTGTTTCAGAATTGTTAGAAGAGAAAAAACTTTTCTGTACGAAGTGTACAGGAAGCTAGACTTTACAAACATATTTTTCCGCAGACTAGTCCACAAGTTGGAATTGTTATTCAGTGCTTTTTTGTGTAGAAAAATAAGGAAAAAGGTAAGAAGAAAAAGAGACGATAAAGAAGAATTAGACGCAATTTTTAAATCATATTTTGATTTGTATTAGCAAGGAAATCCCAGATCTTCTTTTTTAAGTAAATATTATTGCTTGTTCCGTCACTTCAGGGCTTATATTAACCCGATCTTTGAAAAAATTTAAATTTTGTGCAACAGTTTGGAGTATTATGAATTATTTCGTGAATAATATGCGCGACTAAATGAAAAGTAGAGTGTGGGAAGCTGTTTTTTTTTTTTTTTCTTGGATGCCAAATTCATTTTGGACCATGATGATATTATAAAAGAATGGAAAGCTGCGAATGAATTACATATATGTTGGGTAGGACAAGGATGATAATGGGATAATATTGAGCCTTATGATATTTAGTAATATGATTAACGAATCGTTTGTAGAACCAGCCGAATACGATATTTAACGCCAGAATTTTGAAGTATTTTCAGATTTTCGCAATAACTTAACATATTAATGAAAATTTTTTAACAGCAGGGAGATAGCTAGATAGCAAGGAACGATAAAGCGATGTGAAGATCATCATTATTAATAAACACGATATTCTGCTCTTTGATTGTCCCCATTGCGATTTTCAGGTTTTAAAGCCAAGATCTCTAGAGGCTTTAAATAGATAATATAAGTTATTGAATCGGTATCTTTTTCTTATATTCAATGTTTTGAAGAGAGAAAAAGTAATTTGGAGGATGCTTGTCTTCCTGGCATTTTTATTCATTTATATGATCATTTGCTATTGTTAATCTCTTGGGACTTCCTTCTTTAGCTTTCCATTATGTGTCCTGTAATAAAAATTTTTAACCTTCAATTATGACCTATTATCAAATCCTGTCCCTATTTCGAAATGTTGGCTTATTATGTAATGTATTTCCGAAAACTCCAAGTAATCGGGGAAGTATGGTCAACTTTAAGTGAGGCTTAATTAGAAGATGAGATTCATCCTGCTTTTTTTTTTCGAAAGTATGGTTTATTCTGATTCAATCATACCGGTGGAGTGAATAATGGATCACCTCGGTGTTTCTGATGGTTTGAATCCTTTATATTCTAGTTATATTGTTTAATACCTGAAAATCCATTTCGTATCATTTTACAGTAATCGAGAATTTACCATACTTATTTATTGTTTTGCACATCATTTAATACATCTTTCTGAAAAATCTGTTATGGTTGAATCTCTCTGCTTAGTTCAGCTATTTTCTGTTGTGTTATTTTAATTCTTATTATTTGAAAAATTTTCGGCAAATGAGACATTAGTATAAATATAAAAGTTCGATATATTAACAGAATTTCGATACTCACTGTAAATTAGATACTTGATGTCAGGAAATAAATGAAAGCATGTTTCAGGACGAACGCACGAATGGCCATCATCTGATTACATCGAGAGTCGATTGAAATAAGATGAAAAGTCGAAAATTCTTGTGTCTCTGTTTTATTGCCGTTCATTGTTTCAAGATTTGAATAATTTTCATGGAAAGGAGTTAACATGATGAATATCAGTAACTCCTTTTGCTTGCAAGATTTATGAAAAATAAAGGTACAAACAAATGCTTTCTCACTATACATACACAACTCCTGAAGTTTGATCCGGAGGTTTGTGTGTTCTCGTTGATGATTTACATCCATCATTTGCTCTCCAGTATATGTCATCTTCCTGTTTGCTTTTCCTGTTTCTTCTCAAATTACGCAATTGCCATTTATCTATCGCATCGTCCGGTTCGCATTATTCGAAACTATCTGATTTATCTCATCCTCACATTTGAATTGCATCTCGATCTTCATTCTGAATTCACTCAACAACATTTTCCGATTTCTTCTATTCTCCTCGATAATAACATCTTTCTATAGAGACTTGTAATTATATGATGCACAGTATATCATGCCGGTTTTATTGACGGGTAAGTTGTCATCATCTTCATTTGCACATATCAATTCTGGTGGAGATGGTCGTACAGAAGCCGCTCTCAGATCTACCTCTGTTTCATCACGCCAAAGCTATAATGATGGTGATAGTAAACGAAAAGACTCAAGCATGCCACATATGTCAATTATCAGAAAAAATTCCGTTACGCCTGTTAATGCGCTAGCAAACGACGCTAATAGGAAGGTAACTTCCGTACCGGACACCTGTTTGAAACGGATCAAGCGATCCTACAAACATCTCCATCTCAATCATTTATTATCATTGGCATTCATGATGATTTACATGTTCATTGGAGCATTATTATTCCTTTGGCTTGAAGAAGCCGCAGATCAGGCTCGAAAATTGCATGATTATAAATATTATATTCATAAGAGTGAATTATTTCTCAAACAACTCGATGAAATATACAACGTTCAAGTATCGGAGCGGCAGAGATTTTTGCTGAAGAATGCTGTCGATTACTTACACCGTGAAATTGGAGTTTCATTTAGTAATCGGTCAGAATGGTCCCTTACAACTGCTTTGTACTATTCTGGCACTGTTCTCACAACAATTGGTTTGTTCTTTCGTACTATCTTGATTAGGTGGAGATCTTTTTAAATTTTTAAAATTTATTAAAACATTTCCATAACCTAGAATCAACTGCTTCATATTGCAAAATTTCTACGTAGTTTTATCAAAGATTTTTTCGCAATGGACGGTTCAAATTTATTAATTGATTGAATTCGATATTCTTATTTTTTAAAGTAATTTAAAATTTACGATATTGAAATGGCTGAATGATTCAATGAAAGATTGAAGAGTAACCATAGGAATTCCAATGAATATCATTTGCCTTATTTAAAATTAATATAAGCATGAATGACAGTAAATCAAAGAAGAAATTTGGATAAAGCTTACGAAATAAAACAAATAATATAAGAAGTGAACTGAAAAGATGGTGCTAATGAAATATTATCTTTTCCCGAGCTTGCTGAAATTCTGAAAAATCTCTATTACCGTAACTGTGTAGAATCTAGAAAATCCATAAATATCAAATATAATATTTTTCAATTCCCTCAATTTTATGTTTCTGATAAATTATTTTTTATGATAGCCTTACAAAGCGGAAGGATATATAATTTGCGAGCGAAAGTCCGAACAAGTCTTTGTTAAATTACAATAATTCTTGAAAAAGAAAAAATTTAATTCTTAAAAATCTATCTTTTTTTTTTTTTTTTTTTTTTTTTTTTTTTTTTTGTTCAATCTTTTATCAGTAGGAAAGAATGTGTGATTTATGATTGTGTCTGTGATGAATTATATACGATCGTTTTTATTTAAAAGCTACGGTGGCATCACTCTGTAGAAATTCTGTTGATATAAAGATTGATCACGCTTTTTTTTTGTTAATTTTATTTCATTAATTTAGATTCTTGAGTTATTCTTGTACTGCAGTAATTCTTCTAGTCAGCTGTTGCGGAAATTATTTACTTACGATTTCATTTAGAAAAGGATTTGTGGTACAAAACATTTTGTAGAACTTCATGGCCTACAGCTGACGCTAATTGTGGGAAAAAAAAAAAACAAGATTTCGATAATCAATTCAATTGCTATTTTATACAAAATTGAAAAATAGATAGGCTCAAATTTAGAATTCTGAATTTTGCACAATTAATTCTTTTTTTTTTCTTCTCAAGAAACGAAAGTAACACTTTTTTTTTTCTAGTTTTTCAAAACTAAGTTTATCATGTGTGATGAAATAGAAAAAAAAAAAAGTATTTGGCAAAAAGAAAGCAAAAGTCGAAAACAAGAAACAGCTCTACAGTTATCATCATTATGATCACCATGATCATCATTATGATAGATGACACTTATAAGTCGACTAAAATTATTCATAAATTATGCCTTATCACTTAAGAAAACGAAGTAAAAGACTTTTCATGTTAATTTAGTTACATTAGGAAGTAAAAATATTCATATTTGATTCATTTTCACTGAATTTCCTTTCTTATTCTAGCATTATCATTACAAATGTTCATGACATTATTTTAAGATACATTTTATCTCACTTCGAATTATTCAGTACTTTTCAGTTAATCGTTTAATATGTTGAATTTCTTGCTGTATAATGATGATAAATATTAACCGAGCATTGATAAAATTAGATTTAATTATTAGATGACAAAACAGGGTTGAAAAGTTGAAATGACATAAATGACTGACAATTGACGTTAACTACTTGCAAGTGCAAATTTGCTTCAGGTATCGCTGATGTAATGATTGTAAACATCGACATATTATATAAAAATTCTACACCTCTGAGAAAATGAAAAGAAAAGAAAAATGAAAAAAAAAAAACATATGTTCGTGAAAATGATGCTTTTTTTAAACATTTACAAAATGATGGATTAGAAAATTATTCGCAAAATAAAGCATAAACATACTGATGATGGCAGTTATAAGAATTTTTAATTTTTCTTTTCTCACCAAATTAGTTTTGAGCAATGGAGACATAATTAATATTAATGTAAAAGAATTGAATCATTATGAACATCAAACAGGGTCAATTGCATAAATATTTAATAAAATACTTTAAATCTTAATTCAGATAAAATATCATTTTATGCACGTGGCTTTTTTTTATTATCCTAATATTACCGTTAATTTAAAATTATTTTCCAAGAATTAACATGCTTCAAGCTTCAAACTTCAGGCTTCAATGCCTTTCATGATGAGAAATCATACGGATATAATTACTTAATTAAAATAGACTATTAACAATTATGACACACACACGTAATCAATTTTCCTTCGGAGAAGAAGAAAATTGTAGTGGATTTATCGGTGAAAAAAAGAAATAAAAATAAAAAAATTCATGTATCAATATTATTAATGTTGCGAAGCAAAAATAGTGAAAGATTAAGTTAGATTAATAGATGTAATTATTTAAATACATTGATATATGAATTTTTTTTTCCTTTCAAACGCATTATCAGTATTATCAATTGTTAATTATTAAGCATAGATTTTCATGCATTTGATTTAATCTTCTAAACAGGTTTTAAAAACAAGAAATTATCCGAGTTATTTTTTCATATACCTTTTGCATGACCTTTCATAGACTAAATAAATGGAAATGTCTGATTGCTTAGTTCTTTCTTTCTCTTTTTTTACAGGAAATAATCTCTGTGATATGCTTGATTACAAGGCTGCATTTTGGAAAAAAAAATAGATCGAAGAATATTTCGTAAATATTAGTTGTAAAAATTTACATTTATTTTTTTTAGATACTTTTGGCTTTAGCAATAAATATTCTTGTAATGAAATTTCTCGTAAACTTCCAAAAGTGCGAATTTCATTCATCATACTGCACTTTATCCAAAACGTATGTTCTTGTATAATTAATAAGTACTTTTGTCATTTTTTTGCTCAAATTTTTTCGTTTTCGTTTTTTTTTTTTTTTTTTTGAAATCTAAAAAAATGGGAATTTTTTTTTCTTGCTTTTTCTTCCTGTTTTCAATTTTATTCTTGCAGATTTCGAGATTTCATATAAAAGTGTGCGACCACTTTTCTTTTTTTTCGTCTTTTTTTTTTTATTTTCAATGAATTACATCCTTTCTTGCTAGATAATTGATAACTGTGTTATGGTTTCGAATTAAATATAACAGTTGGCATTAAATTGTTTGTTTTTAAGGAAATATCATGTGCAATGCAATGATGAATTGATCAATTGGATAAGTAACGACTTCTGATAAATTGGCAACAGAAAAACTTCGTATAAAGAATAAATCTTTTTTTTCTTTTATATGCAAAAAAAAAAAAAAAGTTTTTTTTAGTGTCTATTTAGATGCAATGAGACAGATAATAATAAAGTTATAGGAGAAAGAATTACTTTACAATGTTACTGAAATAAAACCTTTTTCATTTAGTTCAATAAAGGAGTACATAGCATTAGTAGTAAAAATAGAATTTCAGCAAGGAGAAGTTCCAAAAAAGAAGCTAAAAAGAAATAAGGAAAGGAAAATAAGAAATATTTTTAGAAAAAAGTCATTTGATATATACGCAAACAAGCTTGCTAATTAGTAACTTTATTGAAATATTAAAGCTTTATGAGATTTAATTTTAACATCGATCCATCGAAGACTGAAAAAGCATCATATAAAAAGTAGGATAAAAAAAAAAAAAAAAAAAAGATCATAATGCTAAATTAGATTTATCCATTCCCTCTAATGCTTTCGCTTATTTATGGTAAGTGAAGACTTTAAAATCTTTCTTACCAAAAGAATAATTTTAGACAATGACATATTGAATTTTTCGGTAATTTGATTTCTTAATTCGATTAAACTTTGCTATTTTTTGATGATTTATTCTATGATGAGGACAATATTATATTCATGCTGAAATGGAATTTTAGTTCGCCAAGCAATAGCACATAGTAATCTGTAGAAAAACTTTCGCTACTAATTAATTGTCAATATTCTATTTTTCTGCAAACACTATTTGCACCAGTGATAAAAACTAACTTCTTGAAGTCTATATAAATAAAAATAAATTAAATTCCAGTTCCTTTTAACTGGAATTTAATTTATAAAAAAAACGTCACATTATTTTAGGCTTTAGACAAACAGGAATTCTGCTTCTGTTGATATATCGAATTATTTCATATTTCCAAAAAGAAATGCTTTAGGCATGACTAAATTTTCCGCTTGAAGCGCTCTTTTTCTCGGATCATTGGGATAAGCTCGAATTATGTGAATTGGATTAACTAAAAAGCATTTTTATTTTTTGACGTCAATTTCTAATTTGCAATCATGCGATTAAATACAAAAATAGCGACAAATTTAACGAGGGATTCTATTTTGATATTTTAATAAATTACTCAAATTATCCTATTGTCCTATTTATTTGTCCCGATTGCATTTTTGGAATTGGATTCGAAAAAATAATACAGAAATGTGATAATGAAGCATATCGAATCTGAAACTACGTCATGTAATTGAAATTTTTAATAAACATAACTAATATTTTGCATGCAATTTTCAGTTGCACAATCATATTTTCATGTAATAGATAGAACTCATTTTATTCTTGGCTTCATTTTTAATTACATATCATTCGATTTTTTTTTTTTTTTAGAAAAAAATTCAAAATAATTCTTGTTAATGATTATTTTTTTCTGCATTTCTGAAGCAGTAAATTATTTTGTGACTTTATATTGAGACCAAAAAAAAAAAAAAAAAAAATAATGCAGAAATTTGAAATAAATCCAGAAAATAAATAAATAATCTAAAAAGGGAAAAATATTTCAAAATAATTCTTTGTTTTTCTTATTAGAAAAAGAAAAATCTAAAGGTTAGGTTAGCTATATGATTATATAATTTAATGCATTAATAGTATTTTCTGCAATACTTTTAGAAAAATTAAACTCCGAAAAAAGAAAATTCATATGAAAAATGCTATCGAGTAATTTCTTTCAACTAATAGATTACTCAATTTAATGATTTGATAGTACTTTCTACGGTACTTTTAGAAAAATTAAATTGTAAAAAAAATTCATTTAAAAAAAAAAAAAGCTATCGAGTCATTTCTTTTTTTTTCCTTTTTTTTTTTTTTTTGGTTCCTGTTTAATAATGTAAACTTACGAATTCATGTATTTTGCAAATATGTGGCATATATAATTTATAATATAATATGAAATAATGCATTTGTTTGCTAAATGCTTATTGTATGCTGTGCTTAAAAATGTAGGTATAACTTTGCATTGAATAAGTTTTTTCGGTGTAGTTTAATTTTTTATAAAATAACATTAAAAAGCATAAATAACATTTATAAAAAGTATTTATTTCACTAATCTATCAAAAATACTGTACATTTTGTAAGATACATATCAAAAATGCATTTTTTTTTGTTGAAGTTAGCAACTAAACAAGAAGTTAACTATAACAAAGCAAGCATAATTCATTTGATTCTAATTAAATTTTCGAATTATCCAATCTTAGTATTTCAAAATAATTATGAAGCACTCCTTGAAACTTCATCATTTTTATTTATAAGCTTCTTTTCATAAAATTTTTTCTATACGGTAATTTTCTTGCGTTCTTGATAATGGAAAATTATGATTAATTGAGAAGTGTACAGGAATATCAATTTGATGTAATGAATTACATGTTTAATGGATTACATTTACGAAAAAAACCGTTTGTTTCTGATGATTGATTGACATAACAGCAAAGAAACATAGCAACCTTTTAAAATATGAATAGTTAAGAATAAGCCTTTTTTTTTTTTTTTGTATTTCCGTAGATTACATTCATCTCAAGATTTTTTCGAGATTTCTTAAGTCCAAAATGAATTTAGCATAACAAAGAAAAGTAGACAGATAAATGATGAATTCAAATAATTTAAGCGAGCGACTGTATGAAGATGTGTTATCGAAAAAAAAGGCAATATTGTTTTCTTTTTTTGATTAAAACAGATAGTTTTAGTCAAAAATCAGGAGTGAAGTGTTGAATTATTAACAGCATTTACGGAATTCGGGACTATTTCGCGGAAAAGTATTCCAAAATTTGAAGACATGTTGTTATAAAAAGAAAGTACAATTCAATTTTATGGATAATGTTACTAATTTTTTACTGTAAACATTGTTTAATTTGAAGAACTGAAGAAAAAAAAAAGTATCTGAAGAAAATTCGGAAACTTTAATTTTAAGCTTGCTTGAAAACTGCACTACATTCTGCAAGAGTTTGTTGAAAAATTGGAATTTTCTTTTAATTATCAAAATTCCAACTAAAGGGGCAAAATTTTTCAATTTGGCAGGCCAGATTTAGTTCTAAATTTGATTCAGTTCAATTTAATTCAATTAAGATCATAATTCAGTTTAATTCAATCCAATCGTTACTTCATCTATTTTAACTCGAAAGAGAAAGCATTTTCAATCAGAATGAGCAGTTTATTAGTGGAATAATCTAACTTTAAACATAATTTTAAAATTACATTTTGGTATATTGTAAATATGAATAAGTTTCTAAAAAACTCCAGGATATTTTGTTACCTCAGTGGAAAATGGAGGTGGTAAGATGATCAAGGTAAGGAGTAATGATGTTATCTAATACAATTATCATCATGGATAAATATTTCATGCAAAGGTGATCACTAATAATAATCACCACATCAATTATTTGAAATAATCACCTATCTTTCTTCCTCTTTTTTGAATTCAAATATTCAATACTTGTAAAATAATTCGGTGTGAGTATCGGATGTATAAATAAAATTTATTCAAAGATTCAATTATTTATAAACAGTTACTTTTTCGATAGTATCATTATATAAAAGAAGAATTTAAATATAATAATTAATTTTATCAAAATTCGATTTTTCTTAGGGAACATTCCAGTAAAATTCGAAAGCGAAATTCCGATCACTAGTAATGAATGAAGAAAAATAGTTATTAAATTTACAACAATCTTTTGAAATTAAAAAAAATTCTGACAGTCAGAACTTCGTGACAGGAATTCTGACACTTGATTCATTGTCTTTTTCTCGATTTTTTCAAGAAATGTTTCGGAGAATTTATGAGAAATAGTGGAAGAGCAGATAAATATTGTAAGTTATCTGTAATTAGTGCAATTTTTTTTTTAAAGAAAAACTTGGAAAAAATGTTTGAATTATACACTTTTATTGCCAATGAGTTTTGGAAAGAAGATAAAAAAGGAATTTTTCTTCCGGATTCGAATAAGCCAATGACTGTGTTTAAAAAATTGAAACAAACGGATCTTAACTTTCGGAAGAAATTCATAAATCAACGATTTTCTAACAGGTTATGGTGATGTAGTGTGCAGAACAACAAGTGGCCGATTGATGACAGTGATTTATGCGATCGTTGGCATACCAATAATGCTCATCACACTTCGAGATCTCGGCAACTTTTTGTATAAAGTGATGATTAATGCTGTTCAATTGATGAATTTCACATCGAGAAAATGCAGAATATTCGTCAATAGAAAAAATCAACAAAGCAATACTGATTTGGCACGAATTGAAAGCGGTTGTCAAAATGCTAGCAAGAATAATGCTGAACATGAAAATGGAAATCAGGATTACGGTTCAAAGAAGACAAAGTTTGAAGTTGATGCTGAATCTACCGATGGCAAGTTTTATCGTTTACTAATTTAGTTTTTTGTTCAAGATATTTGTAAGTGATAGCAGCATAAAATAATTCAAAAATAAATTATCCGACAATATTTCACATTTTTATTTCCGACATCAAAAATCATCAAAATTATCGAACGATATAAATTTGAATAAAAAAATTTGATATTTCTCATAAAATTAAAATTTATACTCCGACAGTTGCAGATTCAATGGAAGAAGAAAAAGCAAAAATGGTAAATTATGACGATGCGATATTGCGTGATCGCAATCGACCATCCCGAATACCCATAGTTATGGCTATTGGAACAACTTTCGGTTGGATATTTTTGTGCGCAGGAGTTTTTAAAATATGGGAACACGATTGGACTTATGCAGAAAGCTGTTATTTCATGTTTATTAGGTTATCATTTATGATGTTTGCAATCTAACCCTTTGTTTAATTTAGGATTTTGTTGAAAAAATGAAAATTTAAAGTTTTAGGGAAATTTCTCATATTTTTGGTGAATAACCGATAGGAAATCTGAAATCTGATTTTTCCATTGACTTACATTGAGTACATTATTAGCAAACTTCTAATCACTGTTCATTTGCTTTATAAATTCAAAAATTAATCTGATAGTTTGAAATTATTATTTTTTAAAATTAGTCATAAATTATTCCGGGGGAAAATTATAATTCTAATTTAAAATTTTCCTGGAACAGTTTTATTTCAGTTTATCGACAATTGGGTTAGGCGATATTGCTGTGAGACGAAGAGAGTTAGTTTTTGTTTCAATCTATTTTTCTTAATGCGAAAAAAGAAAATACCTTACTTATTTTGGGGATACATCTGTGTCATGTTCAGAAATTTTTCGACCAAACTGAAATTTGCAAAGCCTTCTTATAATTTCAATTAAAACAACTCACTTTGATTGTTATTCAAATTTTATTTGAAAATAACTGTCTTTGGAACAAGTATCCTTGAAAATTACAGGCAAGTTAAATCAAATATAAAATTTCAAATTATCATTTTTGTTCGAATTTTTATGTGCCGTATTTAATGGGAATTATTTGCAGCTTGATGATAATGTGCTTTGTTTTTGTGGTAATTGGTCTTGCAATGGTCAGCATGTGCATCAGTGTCATACAAACAGCATTAGAGGACTTCTTCATGAATTTTTTCTTGAAATTATTTCTCGAATATCAGTCTAAATTAAATCAAGGTAAGTTCCAATACCAACTGTTTCTTGTATCAGCGGATCAATAAAACGGAACGATTGACATGATAAAAGATTATGCAAATACTGATTTCAAGAAAAGATTTTATAACAAAAAATTCAGCAATTAAAGATTCAACGTAAAAGATTCTCCGAAAAGATTTTACAAGTTTCAGTCTTAAGTAGTAATTAATTCTATAACTTTTTTTTTAATGAAATCTTTTGAACAGAATTCTATTATAAAGAAAAATAAAAAGAGTTATTAGACAATCTCAGTGCTAATGTTTTTATTATAATATTTCGTAGTTTTATCTAATTTAATAAATTAGACTAATTTATTTAAAAATTTTTTCGTTCAATCTTTTTCAATTTCTACATTTTTTAAGGAAATGATGTAACCGGAGCTTCCATAGGCGTGATGCAGATATGGGATAACAATAAGAAGGCTAAATGTCTGATGTCATTTCTCAGGTAATTTTTGACATACTCATTAATTATTCTCGATAAAATATGAAATTTCAAATTTCAATTATAAGATTGAACCATTTATCAAGTCACAAAAAGATAAAGTAAAAATCTGAATCACTAGTAAAATTGGAAGGAAAAAAATTTGGAAAAATTTGTGAATTAAAAAGAAAAATTTCCAATTGCTTACAAAATAAATTTGACTAATAATTGCTTCTATCAGCTAGTTGAAATAATAGCATAGTCGACTTGATTATTCTATCACTCCAATTTTTGCGAATATTTTGTTTTGGAGCAAGGATAGACGAACATCAGTTTTGGGAAAGGCACAAAAAGATGCTGAAGCATGTGGAATTGAAGTTCCACCAATCTTCTCAACAATTGATGAAGAATCTGGGATACCAATGTTGCTAACTAAAGATGTGGACGAAGCAACGATAGCTGTTGCTGTGGAAGAAGCTGTTCAGAAACAAGTTGAAGCTGAACGAAATACGCCAATTCAAGCGCAAATTCAGCCAGCTCTTCCAAAAACAGTTTTCTATGATACTGGTGTGCAGACTTGTCATATTTTCCTGTAAGTATTTGATAATTCTACAAATTATGATACCTAAATGATAAATTATGTATAATAATGTCAAAACTTGTTCACCCTGGTTATTTTGGATTAAATTAACGAATATCAAATAAGATATCACGTGCATATATATATATGAGCTACTTTTAGCGATGATAAAGCAGAACAAACATTAATGATAACAGTATTGGATAAGGCTAACGTAACTGATTCCTTGACAAATGAAATGGTTGAAGTGGATGTACAATGTTCGAATCCTGTTCTGGCTCATCATATTACACAAACCGAAGTTATAGAAATGAAAGATAGCGAATGTATGCCGGTCATTTCTGAATATATGGTTTGTATTTTTACATTACTCGAAATTTTGAACTTTTAAAAACTTGATGAAATAATTGGTGAATTGTTTGCTTCAATCTAAAAGCAAGAGAAGATGAGGAAATGCATCGGTAGTTTCAAGAATGATTAGTTTTGTTTGAAAACTTGGACAATCAAAAATAAGTTAAGATTTTATTTTATGGTTATTATATATTTTATAATATTATATGACGGAATTTTTTGACTGATATATTATTATGCTTGAGATTAATTTTGCCTTAAATATAACTTCAATATGCGAAAATTTTTGATACAACATGAAATCGATATTTAAATTTAACTGTTTAATAAATTGTAGGAAAGTAATGTACAAACGGAGGAGGCAAGATTAGTTGAACAAGAGATTCAAACTCATCTTTACGATGTGTTAGAAGCTCTCACTCAAACTGAAACTTGTGTTCAGAAGCCACTTCCAGTAATGGTAGAAAGTGAAATGCAAACTTTGGTAAGGAATCTTTTTTCTTATTGATTGATCGAAATTAAAATTATTTTCCATTTGTTCATTTTACTACAGCTATAATGCAATTAAACAATTAAGATTAGCGAAATACGGAAAACTCGACCAAAAATTTCACAAATGAAAAAGGAACGATTACGAGATATAGGTTTACGAAGGCGATCAACCTATTCGTCTTTAAGTAATTTGACGGATCTCAGTGAGGACGAAAGAGATACAGATGAGGATTTGGATTCTAACACTCTCGATTGGAATCCGATTGATGGTATGCATGCTAAAAAGCAACGTCCAGTTCGAGATTTAAAGCAATTTTTTGAAGCCAATGAAAAAAGAAACTCTATCAGACGATCATCACAGCTGCGATCTTCGCAGTCTCCATCTCAAATACAACAGCGATCTACATGATCTTCATCTCGAGCCGATTCAACGAATTTCAAAATTTGATTCGATTTTTCTTCCTTTTTTTTTTCTTGTGTTAACTGATTCAGTTTTTGAAAATCGCTTTAGTTTATTATTTATATAGTTTTACATATTCCCTTTCCACTTTTTTTGTCATGTTTTTATCAGCATAAAAAGTATTTTTGACATGAAACTTGCACTTTTGTCATCATATTATTCATTCAACTTTTAGGATGAACTTTAGAAAAAAAAAAAAAAAAAACAAATAAATAACAAAGTGAAGTCTTGTAGTGTGATAATGAATGAAAATAATTCCAGTCGAACCAAGTGCATGTTGTAATATATCATTGTCAAGTATATCTATCCATATGGAGCAAAATGAATGATAATGTTGATCAAATTATACTAATTAATTAAATAAAAAAGCACACATAGTTGATAGCAGCAATTAGTCTCATTATATAAAACTAATATCAGTGATTAAATTTATTTTACAGGCATCTTGAAGATAATTGAATAATTTATTATTTAATTGTGCATTACAAACAGGTATGAAATTTGTAGGAAGGAAAAAAAAGAGAAAAATGAAAATTTGCAAAGAATTCATACAATTATCTATAATTTTCAACAGTGCATTAAATCTACTAAAAAATTAATTTGATACATATTAGTCATCCAATCGTACAAATTATTATTAACATTTTGATTTCTCTTCATCTTTTTCTCATTTTTTTTTTCAGTTTAATCGATTGAAAAAAAATAAGTGCAATTCTGTTATTCGTTTATTTGATAATGCATTTATATATATATATATTGGTAAAGTAATGAGGTAAAGTTTTTCCGATCCAATTATGCAATCATATTCAAATTGTTTCGAAATAAATATACCTATTGAGGTAATAATTATAAATTTGATTGATATATGAGGTGGTAAGTTAAAAGATATTGATAAGGTAAGATGTGATAAGATAAAAGAAATTTTTCAAGTAAAAATTATGATCATCATTGGATACAGTAAGTTAGAAAATTCGTAAATAAGAATATTTAACAAAAAATAACTCCTCTTTCTCTTTTTTACTTTCCTTCTTCCTTTTCTCAAAGTATTTGTTAATTTGACAACAAACGTTTAATATTGAGAGCTATTATATTGATAATTTATTATCATTTCTTGTTAAGAAATTAACAAAAAAAAAAAAAAAAAAAAAGTCTTCAAACGGATATATCTTGAACGATAGCTTCAATTCATCATAATCCGACATTGATAATTATAATAATGATGAAATATTTATCAAGCGATCTCTTGATATTTTCTTTCCACAGATTATTGATAAATTTCATTGCGACTAGTTGCATTAATAAACTTAACTTTCGGTATTTTTATGGAAGATATTTTTGATGTAAACAAAATGATGAAGGAAAAACAAGTTTCAAGATATATCTATTATTGCTATATAATTTTTCGCATTTTTAATATTATCTGATATTTCTCTGTTTCTATCATTCTTGCATCGTGTTTTCATCTGTCGTCTCCTTTTTTCTTCTTAACCTTTTCTGTCCCGTACTTGCTACTTTTCCTCTTCCTTCATTTCACAAAGCCGTAAATATTTGAAAAATTAATTAAATTGAGGAGCAAACAAGTTCCCCTTTCTCTCCTATTTTCAAAATTTTATTTTGAAAATATCTTATACAACTGGTATTCTTCCCTCTTTTTTTTTTTTTTTTTTTTAACGACAAAAATATTTCTATTTCTCTTCTTTCCTACTTTTTTTTTTTTCTTAATTTTTGCAAAACGATTGCTTCGAATGATTGAATAAATGTCAATCATATTATTTTTTTTACATGTAAAGAAATATTGTTGTTACCAATCTAACAAATGAATATTAAATGTCAACTTCTGATGTTAACTCTGAACATAAATTGCTGAAGTGAAAGAACCTTGGAATGCAATCATGTGATATATATCTTAAGAAAATAAGAATCATCAATGTGAACTATTGAGACAAAAGGTTTTTTCTTTTTTTTTTTTTTCAAATTATTGAAATTTGAAGAATTAGCTGAGATCCATGAATTAATCATCTTGAATTTTCATTCGCCGTATTATTTTTTCCTAAATTTTTCTCCTTTTGATGATGAATAAATAGTTACCCTGAATTTTTAGTATTTAAATATAATTATTGAAATAAATAATTCGCCATGTTGCATGAGATTGATGAGCGGTACTGAAACATTAATCATTTAAAGTAATCATAAATAAAAAATGAAACAAGGGTGTGAAGTTAAAAGAGAAAATTAAAATTTATAGCAGCTTTAACGTTGTACTTAAAATTCCTTTACTTTTTATGGCTTAAAAATTGTTAAAAATCACAATTTCCAGAATAAACAATTTTTCCATGAAAATTTCCAAAATATGTGGATCGTATATCATTAATCTTGAAATAAATTAATGAACGCTTTATAAAAAGAATATATATTTCCGATAAAAAAAAAAAAGTTTGCATTGAAAATTCGCAAATAAATTTGTTTGCAATATTTTTTTTTTCAACAAAAAGAAAAATGTACCGATTTAGTTATTTTTGTTATGATGCATTTTATTAGTATAACTGACAGTTATAATAATTTATTGAATACTAAATTTTGTTCTAATTAATGCATAAAATAACGCATTAAATTGATTGCACTATTCATAAAATCCATTAGGACGGTAATAAAAATGCATAAAATCATTTAAAAAAAACGAGAAAAAAAAGGGAAAGAATAGGAGAAAAGGGAAAAAAAATTATCGTACATCGTGTACTGTAATTTTTGTTACAATGACTTGGTATTTCTTGATATCTGTTCCCTAAATTTCTATTATTTTTGCATCTCTTGATATCTTCCAGTTTTAGTTTTTGTTTTTTTTTTTTTTTTTTTTTTTTTTCTTTTTTAAATCTTTTTTTTTTCTCAAATGATTGAGTGCCATTGAAATTATTTCAAATATTTTTATCATATAACAGTAGCAATTGTTAATTTATTAGATTCAAAAGGACTGATTATTCATTCAGCGTTATCAGATTATCCATTGACTATATAACATGCTTACTCATAATTTCACTTAATTCAATGATCGTTAATACACCATCATTGATTTGATTAACTTGAATGTAGCAGTTTGTTTTGTCGGATTATTTACAACTTTCGAGTAGTCATGCTTCGATAATCTTTGATCATTATCATTTCCATGTTCTATTGGCTGTAGAAATTTGATAAAACGAGTGAAATTGTTTCTATTTGCTTTAGTAAACAGAATGATTTTTAGCTATAAGTCATTTTGATATGATCTATAATTAAGAGTAACGACGGAAATCGATCTTCTTCTTTTATTGCAATCAGAAAATATTAAGAATAATAAATGATAATAGGATTTTCGACACTTGCAAATGTATTATACCGACGAAAACGACGATGACACACGCTTTCTCTGATAGCTATTTCAATTGTTGTCACACCCATTTTTTAACGACAACAAACTCAGTAGTACTGATTGCTCCTGCTTCTGCTGTTGTTGCTGCTGTTGCTGCAACAGAAACATCATAAAAATGCAGAATTTTGCGAAATATTCTAATTTTGATGAATCGTTTTTGATTCGTTCTGTAACTACTGGTGGCGCATTCCAAGACATAATTTCCATTTCTTCCCTTTTCGCTCCATCTTTTATTGTAAAATTTCATATTTCATTTCCTATAATTTTTAAATTTCATTAATCACATATTTTTAACAATGCCTTTTTCGTTTATGCGAAGCAAAATAAATAGAAATCTTAATCATCATCAATTTCACAATTTTTCATCACAGGATAGTGCATAAGTTTATACTTAAAATTGTACAACATATGAATGAATCTAAAATACAATAAATCTGACAATGTCGATGAAACAACAACAGTATGATTCTTTGATATCTTGGAATGAAAAATTGAATATATTTCAATCTCAACATATTTGTTTTTTTTTTTTTTTTTTTTTAACAAATAAATGTTAAAGATTTTTTTTTTCGCAAAAGAAAAATTTATTTATTACAATTAACAAAATTTAAGAAATGAAATTTCGAAAATAATAGTAAAAGTGTGAGCAGATATTCCAGATATTTTATCTGAGAATACAAATTAATGATTTCAAATTTTGTAAAGCAAAAAAATTGATTTTCATTCCTATTCAACATTTGCTCTGTTCAAGAACTGGCATTAAAATATGTTGAAATGTGAATTAATTAAGCTTATTAATGCCCTGAATTAGATTATTGCATATCAAAAAAGTAGTATATCTTAATGTTAGAAGATCATGTTTTATTTATAATTTTACAATTTAAGCAATTTGATAGAATTAGAGAAATTCCATATTGCTATCATAGTCGTCGTGTTTCTTCCGTTCCTAATTTCAATCTTTATTTACTTCATGTATGTAGCTGTGAGATTAAAAATTCAAAATTTGCACTGAACTGAATTAATTTAAACTCCGTTTATTTCAATTGCTAAACAGCAATTAATTTCAATTATTTATTATTATTATCGAAATTTTTCTGATTAGTCGGAATCAAGTGAAGGGGAATATCACTTGTTTTTCACCCTTTTTTTTTGCCATTTTATCCTGTAGATTACTAAATCATATACATGGAGTGATTGGTAAAAGCAAAACTGCAGTTAAATTTGAATGAAATTCATGAAAGTTACTGATAGAGATGATCAAGGAATTGATTAAATGATCAGGTGAAACCATAAAGCTCTCTTTGTACGCTAAGAATTATTAGAGCTATGAAAGCTATCAAAGGAAAAAAAAAAAAAAAAAAAAAACTTGCTAAATTCGGTCTACAAACTTTTATCATATAATATGAATATGATCGATTACGTTTCATCGAAATTTGAAAAATATTATATTTTTAAAATTAAAAAAAAAAAAATTTCAAAGATCGAAATTAAAATATTTATTTTTATTTTTAAAAGATCCATTACTCATTTTTCTTGTTTTTAATGGAACAGTTTTAGTCGCATTTTCAGTTTCGAAATTTTCCATCTTTTCATCCCTTACTCATCGATTTTAAGAATGACATTTTCTCTCATCTGATATAATAGAACAGTAATACCTATTATCTAAGTGCATGAACTTTGTTTGATTAAGGAACGTAAACAAAGTAATAATACCTGAGATATTCGGCCGGTTGAATGATTGTTATTATTTTCTTTGCTTGCTAAATTCTTTTATGGAATCTTTCTTTTTCTTTTTTTCTTTTTTGTTCAGTTTTTGCTTTATTGTTGATAATATCAGAAAAGTGAAATAAGAAATTGTTTTTAAAAAGACATTCTTTGCTATTGCTAACTTTTTCGATAGTTTGATTATTCAACCAAATTATGCATTAACAAATCAATCCTTACAAAAATCAAAGAAAATAAATTTTGTTTTCATTGGTAAATTTTGTTGAAATAATTCAACAACCTCTCGATTTCATAGACTTTTTTTTTCTTTCTTTATTATTATTATTTTTTTTTTTTTTTTTTTACAATGGCTTTGTTTAAGTGCATGATAAGTTGAACAAAGATTAATTGTTGTCGTTTTGATAAAGCATTTATCGCTTGTCAGTACTTTTCCATTTTTTTAAATCATATTTTGTTTGAAATAGCGATTAAAAATAATTGTCTTTTCTTCGTTTTCTCAAGGTCTAAACATCAACTCCTAATCTTAACATAAACATTCCAGAATATTGCTGAAATGGATGAATGCATTAGTAAATCATTCCTGAAAAAATATTAATACAACATTATTCCAGTTGATTTAATCGTCTTCCATCATTTTGATAATTCTTAAAGAAATGAATCGGTACATTTTGCGGCTACTATTTGTTCTGAAATTGTTTTTTTTTTTTTGAATAAAAAAAAAATCCGTTTTGAATTGTCATTTCAATTTTTAATTTCAATGAAATATTTAAAATATATTGTTTATTTTTGTGATAGAATTTCGAATTTTGTTGATTCATAAAAGCAAAAGCAAAAATGAAAAAGAAAATGGAATGTAATTTTGAAGTTTTCCGAAATATTTTCCTCTTTGGCAAATCCCAATTTTATGTTTGGTTGTTTACGGTAACTAATCGAAAGTTTCTAAATTGCATATTTATTATTATTGTCATTCTCTGGCGAAGAATTTAATCCATTTTCTAGAGAAGAAATAGAAGATTATTGAATGATCATAATGCAGACTAGCAAAAGACATATTTCTTATGGCACAGTATTGACGTAGCAATTAGTAGATCAATAATGAAAGATTGAAGATTAGTATCCATTTATCTATCCCATTTTCTTCAATATTCTTGGCAATAAATCTGCAGTGCTTCCTGAACTTATCCTATAACAATTATTTGTTGAAAATAAGTTTGCAGCTTGTTTATGACTTATTTTCGACGATTTATTTCATATATTCAATTAATCTTTGTCGGAAATTATCGTCACATTTTTTTATATTAAAATTCAAAGTTGACCTCTCTTGAACGCACGCACAAGATTACTATTTCCCTCTCTTTCTTCATTTTCCATTTTTCTTTCCTTATTCTTTTTTATGATTATTGCAATTTTTCTGGGAAGAAGTTCGTTTCTGACTCTCTTTATTCTGTTCAGATTTTGAGGAAAAGAGTAGGATAATTAAAATGTATTGAAATGTCTTCAATTTGACTAAAAATCATTTTTACCTTGTCTTTTAAATATATTTTTGCTATATTGGTATAATTATTTTGCAAAAAAAAGCAAAAAACTTTGTGCTATAAAATTATAAGATTAAAATGCTCTCTTCTTTTCCGTCCTTCTTTCTCGAATGATTCGAGAAAAGACATCCTTGAATGATGTTTAAACTTTTGAATTAATAAAAATAAGCTCTATTTTTCCTTCTCATCATCCGAAATGAAAAGGAGGAAGACAGAAACAGTAACTTCGGTTAATCAAACAGGTAATAATTCAATTAGTCAAACAACCAGGTAAGAACTTAACAATTGTTGGAATTGATCCGAAAGGTAATCGAATCGATGGCTTTTTAAGTATGAAACATTTTATTTCAAGTAATAGAATTTTACATTATATTTTCTTATTTTCTTCTTAATGGAAACAAAATATTTCCTTCATTCTTTCTGGATTTTCATCATTTGAGATATGTTTATCACTTCTTAACAAATGCTCCGAGTCAATCGTTCTTTCAAATATCTTTAGGAAATATCTGAATAATACATTATAATAATTATTTGATAACTATAATTGAAATAAGTATTTCGATGCACTAATTCATAGATGGACTACTGTAGCAGTGTAAAAAATACACTGATTCATGGATAGACTACTGTAGCAGTGTAAAAATATTGTTTATTTGATCGTTAAAAATTTTGTTTCTTAGCTGGGGAAAAAAAAAAAAAAAAAAAAAAAAAAAAAAGAAAAAAACATCAGTCAACTAAGTTGTGGAATTTTGATATATGATAAGAGGATGGAATTTGAAATGATTGATTTAGCGATAAACCTACTAATAAAAATTTGTTGACACAGCTTACAATTTGATAAACTCAAAGAAGCAAATGGAAAAACATCCGGCAAAGTCGTTAGTATTAGCAAGCTTACTCTTTTGACACTCAACATTTACGTCATTCATTTTCAAACTTTCCTCATAAATATTTATGTTATCCTATTCTATTCAGTTGTTTTTCTATTTTTTTTTCTTTAAACGTTAGTTGCAATAGAGAATGTAAGAAACATCGGATTAAACTCGAATGATTGAAGTCTTTCGATATTCATAACTTTTGATCTATTAGACTTAGTCTATTCGAGTGATAGTACGGTTGAACTTATCCCTTTCTAAAAAATTTATAACGTCAAAAAATTAGTTTAATTCACTAGCTGAATATGTTATTGATTGCTAGAACTTCTTGATCTTATTTAGCCAACTGATTAGTATCGAGATTTGTTTCGAATTTCTGAAATTATATTCTGCTATGTTTGTACATTGTTCAGCGGCTACTATTCTCATACTATTCTTCGATACTGAACTTATATGCCTATCATTTTCCCTGAGTAGAATATTTGTTAATTTGTATCATAAAGATTTTTCTATTTGTTGGACAATCAATATTATTGTAACAAAAAGTTTATGCCATCTTCTGCTGGCATGATTAATAACATTTCTGAATTGACTTATTTATATTAATTAAAAATTCTTGGTTAATTGTAGAAATAAATATAATCCTGAATTAGTATCTGTGAGTAATTTTAAAGGAATTTTTCAAGTATTAAGAGTTTTTTTAATTCTAAAATTAATTTATTAAAACTTCTAAAGAAAACTAATTTATTATGACTTCCAAAATTTATCATACTTTCAATGAAAATACAATGAAATTTCGGAGAGAAAATTAATCTGGAAATGCTGTTGAAATAGTTTAAAATCAATGCTCATTATTAATCAATTAATTTTTTAACTTACATATATGTATATATTTTTTGTTATTGATTAAAGTAAATTTTCATATGCTTTTCTACTTTCGTTCTGTTTTCTTTGCATTGCAAAAAAAAAAAAAAAAAAAAAAAAAAATGTTTCGGAAGAACTTTTTCATTATTAGTCCTAACTTATTGGTCATAACAATTTTTTTCTGTTGCAAAAAATATTCCTTTCTTTTATGATTCCTAAAAGTATTGTTTTCATTCACATTTCAGATTATTTATTCATTCCTTACATTTCCGTTTATTCCTCCTTAAACAAACTTGCATCTTTCATTCCATTCATGATATTTTGATAAATTTTCAAATAGATAGATATCGGAAGCATTATCACGATAATGTATAAATATATACATTGAATAATGTAAATTTGAGGAAGACAACATGTTGAAGTACGGTATACTATTGATGCTGGTTACTGTCGGTGCATACTGTGACTTACTTTCGGAAGCTGGTGATTTTTTTGCAAAACACTTTACCGATGTAAAATCACTTTTTGCAAAAGATGAAAAAGTTAGTTTCTTGCTCTTTCTTCTTCCTTATCCTTCCTTTTTCCCCACCCACTCTACTTGTTTCTCTCTTCTTGCTATTCAATTAAAAATAAGTTCAGCCTTCATTGATAATGGAAATGATCATCCATCATTATTACAAATGGCCGATGATCAATTTTTGGTTGGAAATGAAAAGTTTGAAATTGAAAATTGAAAACATCGGAAATATCAGGGATGTTTAAAGTAAATGTGAAAGGTTTACGTCTCTGAATTCATTTTTTGGGGAAACGAATGATTTTCTTTAAGCAATTACAACAAAGTGTGGATCGAGTAAAGGATTTATTGGCAACAATTCAAGATAAAATGAACCTGTTACAACCGCTAGCTGACGATATGCAGAAGTCGACATTGGGAAAAATTGGTGATCTAATTTCTCAAGTCAACAATTTCCGAGAAAGTGTAAGTTTTCCGGAAAAATAATCGGTTACCGTCATATCAGTAGTTTTTAAAAACTAGTGGATATTTGGGAAAGAGTATCATTCAGCTAAAATATAGGAATTTTAAATATCTATTATCTATGAAAAAAAAAAAAAAAAAAAAAAAAAAAAACACAACTGCTTTCCTTTCATAATTTTTGCATTCAATTTATTATTTATATCCTGCTTTTTTCTTAAAGTCCTAAATTGCAGGTGTTTAATTCTAAAATGGATTTCACCAATAAAGAGAATAAATGGGAAGAGCTTGTCAAAAAAATTTTCGTTACCGAAGGTCTCAGCAAGGTGATACCATTGCTGCAGAAGTTAAAAAATAGCGCACCAACAACATTTGCAACCTACCTGTTCACCTGTATTGTCCCTGTTCTAATCAATACTTTACGAGAGTAAAATCATACTCCACCTTCAGAATTTCTGTTTAAAATCCCGTTCGTTAACAGTGCTTATCTCTATATCGCATTTTTCATTAATTTTAACGATACCATATATTTGCATATTTCACATTAAGTTAAGTCTTGTTCCTCATTTCTTGTATTTATTGTGAATTTCTCTGCTCTATTTTCCATAAATATCGTTATTGATTTGTCGGATTTATAAACTAAGATTTTTAATAATCTTTCTTCACAATATACTGAACACCATCGCAACAACTCATTCCTAACATAGAGTATAAAAATCTACGATATCACAATATGCGAAAAAAATGCAATCGCAGTGACATTTGTGGCACATTAGGATATTGCTTCAGTGGAATATGTCTTTAAAGAAACGAAGATCATCGCGAAAAGATGATCGCAAAACATGGAAATTTCTCGAATTTATGATAAATAAACCAATCCTTGCCACTAACAGTAAAATTAAATGTGTTCCAAAATGACAACACAATAGTTTACCTATTTGCCGAAAACTACTCAATCTTCTGATTAAAGCTTTTTTTTTCTTCTTTGGAAATCGATATCTAATCTGATTTAGAAAAGTCGCAAAAAAAAAGGCATAGTGAGACTTCGACGAAATGTTTTTCTATAAAATAAATAAAAGAAAAGGGGAAATTTCTTTTGTGACAAAATTTACCAAAAGTACTACTGATTCGACCTTGTCGAATAAAAGTGAAATGAGAAAATAAACAGCGGAGATTGATCAGTGAAAAAGAACTGATTGACTATGAAAGTCCAAAATATTCTTTCAAATAAAAAGCGAGCATTTAAATAATTCCGAATGCTTCCAAATTAAACCGGAAACAGCTGCATATATTAAAATGATACAAAAAATGTACATGACTTCTCAAATTTAAGAAGAGGAAATAAAATGATCTCTGCCATCATTATGTATCAAACTTTCACACTCCGCATGAATCTAGAACTTGACAGAGTACGAAAATATCGTAGTTTTCCCCTGCTTAAAAAATAAATATTAAATTCACAAAGTAAAAACTTAACAGAAAGAACAAAAATGTACAACAAACGATTTGCAAAAAAATTCAGAAAACAATGTTCAAGTAGTTCAACTTCAAAAAAAAGGAGAAAATAAGTAGGAATAATCAAAATAAATCATTTAGAATGTAAAATGATTATAACGAACACTACAAAAATAATCTCATAAAGCTGATACCTAATTTAAATTGATCTTAACTTTAAAATGTTAGCTCAATGAACAGTTCAGTACATTTTTCAATATCCTAGAATAAAAGCAATAAATAAAATGCTAAGATCAAGCAGCTCAAATTCTATTATTTCTCATCAGTATATGGCTTGCATTATCAACAAAAATAAAACTATTATAATAAATAAATTTGTCACTGTATCATGTTAAAAATGAAAGTTTACAATAAAATAAGGAAATTAACAAGCTTATTTCAATAATAATATTGATTTCCTTATGAGTAACAACATAACACAGATTTTTATAATAAATAGAGTTACAAAGTGAAAAATATAATTGTGCCTTAAATTGAATTGCAGATGTTATGGTGAACAACTGGGGGCAAAATATATCTCGAGTTGTTGAATGAATATGCACCTCAACCAATAAGTAACAAATGTGAATCACATAAAAACAGAAAAAGAATAAAGCAATGACATTCACTGTTCGAATTCATCCTTCATACGATGATAATTCGAAAATATAATAAATAGCCTAAAAATTCTCCATGAGAGATTGAAAAAAATGATTATCCAAGCATAAACCTTTGGTCATTAAAACATTCGTTGACAAAATAAGATAATGATGAAGAGCAATTAATAAACTGGTCCAATACAATGTACGCGAACATTACGGCGGAACATACGGGGGAGGTTGCCGTTGATTCGTGAATGCATTTCGAGGTCGTGGGCTTGATGCAGTAGAAAGTGGAGGAGGAGGTTTGTAAAGAGGATTCTCATGTTGAGAAATGATTAATGGTGGACGTTCTTCCTTAACTAACATCGGCGTCGATACTGCTGCTGTTTCATCTTCTTGTGGAATTTCTTCCGGAAATACTACTGGTAAACCTTTCGAAATGTACTCCGATTGAACTAAAATAAAAAAGATTTATTTTTTTAAGAACAAGATTACTGATGAAATAACAACGTACCTTTGCTCTCATATCGAAGTCTTTTAGAAAGCAGTCCCACAAAAAAAATCTAAAATACCGACAAACCAAACCTGCTTTTGCTCTTTTTCGTTTTACCAAACAGCAAACTAATGCCAGCGTAGCTAAGAAAAATTTTAAGAATGCAATGAGGGCAACTGGAAGCCACAATTGAACAGATGAAGTATCATGGTCCGTAGGATTTATAGTTGTGGATAATGAAACATTCGCTGGAAGACGAGATGTTGGTAATTGTTCGGTACAAGATCCTGAACCGACAGAAACAATTAAAATTCCAACGTATAAATTTTGAACAGAAATAATGTCTAGCGATAAAGAAAAAAAGAACGAAGCCACTAAGATTATCTGAGCAAATGTGCCAAAGCCAACCATCAAATATTTCCTTTAACTTTTTTTTTTTGTTTTAGTTAAACATAAAATACAACTAGAACACTTTCGTTAGCAGCGAAAATAAGAAATGGAAATATTAAATTACCTTGAAATTCTAATTTCACATTCCGTACATGAAATCGACTATCCATTGCTCGAACAAATTCGGCTCGAATACGATCCCGTCTTCTTGTTAGCATAACATGTTTAATTGCTTCAATTGCTTTTTTCTGACAATATTTATATGATAAAGAAGCATTTGAAAATATGACACGGGCTTGACGTCTTACACTGTCAATAGCTTCAATTTTCCTGTAAAACATTGAAAATATAATATACAAAATGAATAAGCATAATATTTTCTCACTTTATAACATATCATTACCAAAACGGAGTAAAAAACGAATAAAATACTGAGTGATCAAAAAAGGCCTTCAAAACTAACTTAATAACTAAGTTTTTTGGAAATCGATCCCCTAAAGAATTAGCCAGCTTTTCAGCAAATGCGCACAAAATATCCGGATCTTTCGTCAATCGTTCGGAACTATGGTCAACATCAAGAATAAATAAGTGATTCGTCGGTGGTTCGGGAATAACTGTTACACGAAAAGGTGCAGATGTCATCTGTAAAAGCTGAGAAATAGCGTGTGTTACTGCAAGAATTTACATTAGAAATCCCTCATTTATTTTTATAATCGTGATTACGCAATCCTTAATATGTATTTTTCATATTATTGAAAGGTTAAAACATGTCAAGAGCATCTGTCCCATATTCTCCCTACCATCCTGTCATCTCCACTTTGTGACCATACAACATATTCACTAGCCAAAACAATTTACAAGAAAAAACGCTTAATCTACCTGATTTGCAGAATCTCGCGCTTCTAATCGAAATTCAAAATCTCCTGTATTCAATGAGATACCATGTAAAATCTGTTTATTTTTCCTGTCTAATGTAAGCCAATTGTTATCGGCAACAATTGGACAAACAGATAAAGAAAGTGAACGCGTATCTCCATCTTCCGCATCAATAAATGTTTCCCTCGGAATGGGATACTCGCACATCATACCTCTAAATTCCTATATATAATATATATATGACCAATAAAAAAACTGGTAAAATATTCTGACTGACGATGAAACCAACTGATTATTATTTCAACAGAATTATACCAACTGAATTGTATTAAACAATCGTCATGAAAAAGCATCAAAGCGCACCTTCTGCAAGTAAAAGCTTGAAGTGAATGCAATCGTACTGGAGGTCTGTCATCTTTCTTTGTAGAGCGCGTGGAACGTGTAGTAGTTTTAGAAGTTGTCACTTCAAAGTTAACGTATGGTTCATTTGTAATAAAGCCCGAAAACTGAGACATGACATCAGTTCCGGCAATATGATTACGTTGTTTTCGTGGTAGTAATGTTCCTTTTCTCAACTACAAATTTTTTACTGACATAAAATGTTAAAACAAATTAATGAACTGACCTGAGAATGATAAACTTATCATGACTGACAACAAATCATTGCAGTTTAAGAATTACTCTAACCTAACTTAGAAAAATTCCACGTTCTAATGAATCCACCTATTACAGAACTCTACCTACAGAACCCTACCCATGGATTCCGATAGAATAAACAAATCCCAGTATCTTGAAAGATATACTGCATGAATTTCATGTAGAATCCTTGGATTGAATAGGAAACGTTGACAGTTAAATGCAATACCATAAAGAAAACTGATCTACTTTCTAAAATTCTACGTAAATCAAACTAATGTTTAGCTCAAACCTCCCAACCAAACAGTTTCTGCCGTGATATCGCCAAAGCATCACTTTCATCGAATGTGAGCATCTTCTCTAGCACATCAATCGCATCCTCATCAATTTCTTCACAGGAAACTTTCCACATAATCGTCACTGAATCATCATTCGGCTTATGTTGCATGCCGGATTCTACAACTTCAGCGCGCCTTATTTCTTCCTTATATTTATTTGAATAAACACGAAGCGAAGAGCTGAAAAATTATCCCAGTAGTTTTTTTTGTCCATAACTATGTATCCTAATTTGCAGTAACAAATTTTCCATATATTTATTGGACGATGCCAAATCACACCGAAAATACTGAAATTAATAGGCAGGTCAATTTTGATAATGTCACAAAAAATGGATGGTTAATGAGTTATGTCATTATTAGATATTCTGTGCTAACTGTTTTAAATTTTCGAGCCTCCAAAAGAATCTTTAAAAACTATGAATTTTCGGTAAAAATTAAAAATCATTTTTTTCATATGCGCTTAATTTTACTTACTTATTGTACTTCTTACATCAAACATATCTTTACTTACCTGTTTATACTAAAAAATTTCGAGACAACGTTGACAAGATGCAACTGATCGACTATACTCAGATTACCAAGAGAAGTATCAAATGCAATTTCCATCCACAATGTATTCCTTTCAGCACCGCATGGATTTATGATTTCTTCTTTGACAGAAATTTCCATGACATCACTAATCTGATCGTTCGTTATTCGCAAAAATGTTTTTCCAGCATCAGTAGGTTGTGACACACCTTCTAGAATCCTGAAAGAACAAAATATTATCCACATTTTTCGGTTGTTATTCGTTGAAATCGGTATGAAGCCTATGAAATAAAACGATTACCGTTCATCTTTTTTCCAAATTAACCATGTTGGTAGTTCTTCGCCGGATGCATCTTGGACATCCAGTACATTCGAATTAATTTGAAATGCATAATGAAATGGTTGACCAATAACTAATTCCACTATTTCTGGTATCAGTGCTATAGTGTTGGTTATAAATATAAGTAATGTTAGTATTATTGGTTTAAGATATTCCATCTGAAAATTTCAGTGACAGGTAAAGCTCTATATTTATTAAAACTTTGCATTAATCAATCATTCTTATTACGCATTCGGAAATACAGTTTTTCTGGATGTCATCATATCTCGTTAATGAATCAGTTAGGAAAGTAAAGATAACGATTACTCTCACGATGGAAATATTTACAATTCGCATAGTAGGCAATCTTTCCCATCAATCAAGTATTTGTTCTGTAGGTACCGAATGAATATTTTCACATCCTTTATACTGGAAACAAATATACCAGATCATTATCCGAGAAAATGTAATCCATTTTCATTTGTGTAGAGAATTTAACGAACTTACTAACTATATAAATTAAGAAACTGGGAGATATTTTTATTGGTGGAATATTCTTTGCTATTGCCTTAATTAAGAAACGAAATATATCCGATGAACAAAAGAAATGAGTTTTCGTGAATAAAAGGACAAGGACAATATGATAACATCGTCCTATGTCATTGAGAATTTTAAAATTTAAATTTAAATAAATATTAGAATCAATGAAAAATAGTCATTCGTCACCGAAGTCGCGCATAAACGGCGATGAATTCTGAGAAAAGACCAATTATGTATGAGAGATTCTAGGACCAGAAAATGGTCATTTCAAAGAGAATTTAGGACGGCAAAGATCGATAAAATTTGAAAATATTTAAACCAGACATTCAAATTGTGAAATACCGTCGAAATTTTGGAGATACAATGACTTGCTGATATTGGCGAAAGAGTGTGTCATTAGAGAATAAAAAATTGTAGGACAATTGTCGCGTTATGGTCCTAGTGTTAGTAGCCTGGAGAAAAAACTTCGCGTTATTTAAAGAGACGATAGAGAGTAATAAGATCAATTAGATATAACAGGGAAAGAAGCCAAAGACAGCATCCCTATTACTTGTCACAAGAAGTACTCGAGTTGCTACAACAGGTTTGGACTCGAATTGCAGGCACTTCAATTGTCAGTGTCATATTATTTGGTATTGGAGTCACTTTTGCATTGGTAACACGCTTTAGGGTAGCGGCATTGGTCTTTTGGGTTCCCGGTTATCCGCGGTATTATTTAGAATTAAAAATAAGTTCCAGCAGAAATCATGTTTTGTCGTTCCCCGAATAATTGGATGGAAGTGCAAAACTAGTTCCAATTCTAAAAATTTGCAATATTTTGTTTTAGACATGGGCATTTCAAGCAGCTGATGAATCAAAAGTATTATTGTGGATGTTGATAAATCTCTAGTAATTCTGGATTTGCTCTCTAAGGCTAGTCGAATTTGCATCTCTCTGAAGATGCATCATTTTGATATTTTCCTTTTTCTTAATTTCTCCACTGTTTTTATTTGCAGATGAAAGATTAGGAAGGAATGTCGGATACTTTATGCAATCCGCTGCCAACATGCAGATGGCCAGTGCATCTTTTGGCTGGATCGGTTGCTGGTTTAGCTGAACACTGTCTTATGTTTCCATTTGATTCGGTAAAAACTCGGTTGCAAAGTTTGTGTCCATGCCCAGAAACTAGTTGTCCAACAGCAATGCATAGTCTTATGTCAATGGTGAAACGCGAAGGTTTGCTGCGATCATTGAAAGGAGTCAATGCTGTTGTATTTGGTACCATTCCGGCTCATGCTTTTTATTATACGGTTTACGAAAAGTTGGTATTACTGGTTCTTTTCCAAACCTAACTGTCAAGTTGATTTCGTCACTACTAACCGAAATCTGGCCTGTTCTTATGCCTGCATTCTATTTCGAGTAAACAGTGTATAATTGCGTATTTTTTTAATGCTTTATCATTCAGCTTGTAGATTGTTAGGGAAAATTTTCCTGGGTAAAGTCTGAATTAAAATGTGACAACATATCTTCTTAATTCAAATTACGAAAGGTTTTTCAAACTTCGTGCCTAAATTCAAAAATCAAGTTGTCGAAATAATACGTGGAATCTTGCAGTTCCAAAGCTTATTTGTTGAATAATCCACGGGTATCTAATTCAATGTCGTATGCGATATCCGGAGCGCTTGCTACTGTTATTCATGATGCTGTTATGAATCCTGCTGAGGTATTGTTATTCTTTTTTTAATTTTCCTTAAGATAGGAAAACCATTTATGGATCAATCAGAGTTTTACATTAGCAACTTGATTCATCTCTGGAAGATTAATGTAGCATCTTCATTAGATGATGATGTTCTTGTTAATAGTATGTTGTTTTCAGGTAGTAAAACAACGCATGCAAATGATTTTTAGTCCTTACGGTAATAGTTTGGAATGTATACGCTGTATTTATATCCGAGAGGGTCTCAGAGCCTTTTACCGTTCATATATTACGCAGTTAACATTGAATGTACCTTATCAGTGTACACATTTTATGATATATGAATATATGCAGAATTTGCTAAATCCACATCATGATTATAATCCTTCTTCCCATCTTGTTTCCGGAGGTATTTTTTTTATGTTCTATGATTTCAACAACAACTAATTTTGTTATTTTTCAGCCTTCATTAAACATTTCCATTTTGATGCTCATAATGACCCTTTCCGCGTATAACGTCATATACATATATGATTTCATGATGCTTCTTGATTTTATCGTGTTTCTTTTGGCAATTTTTGAATAACGTTTTCGCAGCAAATGATGTGCAGTCTAATGATAATTTGCTGACTTTTTTATATCTCTCTTTCTTTGGAACTCTAAACTCCAAAACGATTTACAGGAATTGCTGGTGGAATAGCTGCAGCTATCACAACTCCTCTTGATTGTGTGAAAACTGTTTTGAATACACAGCAAACTCCCCGCTTCAATACCACATATCGATTGCTCACACAAAGCGAGCATACAGCATATTACAAGTATTTTTTTTTAATTCTTCTCGAAAATTAATATTTCCTGTATTAAAAGCTGCAGTTGACGAGTTTTTTACTACCCATTTTCATCATATGCATGCTTCATTGGACGATTACAACTTCCATTCATGTTTGTGCTGTTCGTACTTTTGATCATATGAAATATTTTTTAGAGGGCTGGCTGACGGAATTAGAACCATCTATTACCTTCGAGGTACAGGTGGATTTTTTCGTGGACTTCAGGCTCGAATAATATTCCAAGTTCCTTCCACAGCGCTTAGCTGGTCAGCATATGAATTGTGCAAATACATGCTTTCTATATGAGATTGATTCCAGTGTCTAATTCCAGTATTTGGTATGCCAAGTGCCTACCTCTTCAATTTCAGTTTTACTAGTATGGTTAATTCGTTCCATTTATTGCTTTTGTAAAACTTCTTTTTGTTCTGGCAAATAGATGGATGTCGCAAACGGTTCATGTAATCTCGTTTTAAAATTCTTCGTACTTCAAAATTCAAATTCAGTTGCATGTGGTGTCGAGTAACTTTAATGCGTAGCATTTTTGTAAATGATAACAACGGTCATTCTTGTTTATTTTTACTTTTATCCTGATGTTTTAATACATATTAAACTGGTAATAAACAGCTGAAGTTTGTGCTTGTAATCTGGATTAAAAACTGTTTTTAGCATATTTATCTAAATAATTTTCTTATCTAAAGCGCTTGAGGAATTTTCTTGTTGGAAAGCTAGATGGGAAAAGGCATTCAATGTCTCAGGGTCATATAAAATTTACTGATGAATAAAGTGGAAATGTGGAATTGGAGCGACATTCATCTCTGTTTGTAATGATTCTTTAATGGAAGTGCGGGAAGAATGTACATATTTTTCGAAGATGCTTTCATCGTTCGTGGAATAGGAAATAGGGGATTGTTTTTTTATGAATGAATGCACTAAATTTTTGCTTAATTATCAGAGTGAAAATGTCTGCAAATGGTATCGGGACAGATAACATTGCACCGAGACAAAATAAAGAAGAGCACAAACTGATACCAGAGTCAAATCTTGACAATATTGTGTTGTCGGAGGGCGATGCAATTCATGAAAAGGCAAAAGTGATGAGTGGTGATTCTGAACCTATGGATGTCGATATATTCCGTACAGAAGCTCTTTCAGAACGTCTTAAAAATGACGATATATCAGGTATTAAATGAAGTTCATTGAAATCGTTGACTTCAAGCATATGAAAAATGATAGGGATGATTCAGTTTGTAACTATCTAGATATTATTCTTGTAGGTAAGACAAAGTGCTGCAGTTAGAACAATATTTTAGGTTTCTTTTAAGTTTTCTTTTTATTTTGTTTCATCGCTGTTATTTCTATAGAATATATTTTATCGAACTATAGTGATGGCAAATACCGGTTGCTATTAAAGCATAGTAGAAGATATCTTTTGGCGTTTCGAAACTGCTATTCGAAAACGATGTAGGGAGTTAAAGAAACAGCCTACCTGGAAGATGAGTTGAAGAGAACAGTTTGGTGGATAATTTGAATTCTTCTAAAAGTTCATGCTCTAGTGTATGGTTATGTTAGCAAAAAGAAATGCGCTAAATATAAATTATGGGAGCGTTATCGTCTGTCTTTACTTTTTTTTCATTTCAAGACACAGTTAGTGCAGAAGAGCAGACTGTGATATCTGTAACAGAGCAGACTGTGGTATCTGTAGCAGACTGCTCATCAAATTTTGGTGATCCTATATCAGCAAGTAGGGTTAGCTCCGAAGATTATGGAAACGATGTGCATTTGGATAACGAAGCTGGAGAGACAGAAACTGATATGCAAAAAAGTGAACATATTCACGTGGAACAGGTGAGGAATATTCCCATAAATGAATACTATGTCTTAATTGCTTATGAGCCATTTCGATTTTAAGTTTATTTACTGTCCTAAGAATAATTGAATCAAGTTCTATCATTCCTAAAAACTTATCTGTTGTTCAGAGGCGATATTTTGGAGGTTTTATGTTCGATCGGGATCGTCATCCAAATCCAGAGCTTCCGAAGGAAACAGGTATTTTTTTGGATCAGTAAATCTGAATTATTTCCTTGTATAAATGTGTTACGGTGGCTCAAGTTTTCTGATAAAGAACTATGTTTTGAAATTCTGAATCACGTCCCATATTTTATCACATTGTACATTCTGGAATACTGGAAATGTTTTTATTCATCTGAAAATAATTATGGAATATTAGAATTCTGTTTTCTAAAACTGGAATGGAGAAAAGGAGTTTTTCTTGGTAAAGTGCTTCATTTAGAAGACAACAGTCAGAAAATGGAATCCGTATAAGTCTTGGGCATTTTTTTTTCAGTGACGATTTTGAATTATCCTTTTCTGCCTACAGCTATACCAGTTGGAGATGATGAAAATGAATTTCGTAAATCATTAGCTGACGCAAAAGTAAGAACTCAAAATCCCTCAACATATGTGCTGCTTATTTAATGATTTTTTTGGTATAATAATATGTTTGTATTCATTTGCAAATTTTTTACTTAAATACCTCCCATTTCTTAATGAGCTCCGAGAATTTCGCTTCCTTCAAATATTTAGCGTAATATATTCATCTGGGACAATGTCTGCCACAGAGTAACGAATCCGACAAGCCGATTTGATATATATATATATACAAATTACTTATAGTATAGTCCTTGTAATTTAGGTCTATTTAATTGGTACGGCGCATTTTTCCCCCGACAGTCAGCGAGACGTTTTGCAAACAATTGCTAGTACTCAACCAGATATGGTTATGGTCGAACTTTGTCCGTCGCGTATATCAATACTCTCAATGGATGAGGATACTCTACTTGAGGAAGCGAAAAATTTGAATTTTGATAAAGTTATCAATACCATCAAGCTGGTATGTTGTTATGTAGTGGGGCAGATGTTAGGTTATTTTCTTAAATGTTAAAGTGTTGAACTGACAACATTATTACTTCAGAGTGGTGCAATTCAAGGAATACTTCACGTATTGTTGCTGTCAATGTCGGCACATATGACCAAAACGCTCGGTATGGCACCTGGAGGAGAGTTTCGAGCAGCTCACAAGTAACAAATTTTGTTTTGAAATTCTCTCTGAATTTATGATTCCGAATGATTTTCGCGCACAGAGTGTCATAAGTAGTACTTTTTTGAAGTGCCATATTTTTAAAAGTTATTCTGATTAGGAGCATGGTTATTTACTGGTTTATGTTTCCGAGTTCTGGATTTTTAGAGGTGCTATGGACGTAAAGATGTGCAAATTAATCCTGGGTGATCGACCAATACATGTGACTGTACAAAGAGCACTGGGCTCTTTAAGCTTTTTCCAAAAGCTTCGACTTTTCTACCATATTATTCTTTCCCATAAAACCACTATCACGTAAGTTGGTCAATAATTTTTTATCGTTCGTTTTTTTCAGGTTGCCATTCGTGTTTTTTTTTATTTAGGATTCATTTTTATTTTTTTTTTCCAGTCAGGAAGAAGTAGAAAGATGCAAAAAGTCAGATATGCTGGAAGAATTGCTTAAGCAGATGGCTGGTGAATTTCCTTTGCTTTCGAAAATCTTTGTGGAAGAACGTGATCTGTATATGACCAATGCGTTGCATACTTTACTCAAAAAATCTACGTTTGATAAGAGAGTGGCATGGAGTAAAACAGATGGTAAGCTTCCTTTTTGATGTATGTAAATTTTTACCGAACATAAAATTTGTGTGTTATGCATCAGAGATATATTTCATCAAACTCATTCCATTGATTTCAGTAAAAAATCGTACTTTATTGCCACTTAATTTATGAAATTGAGGCGTATGTAGAGTGAATGGGAATTATATTCTTCATGCAAAATGTTCAAATATTCAAATAAAATATTCGATGATTTGTCCCTAATAAACTTTGACTTATTTCTTGTTAATAATAATTTTTTTTTTTAGCCGCGTGGCAGCCAATATCTGTTGTAGCCGTTGTTGGTATGGGACATGTTCCCGGCATCATTTCTAATTGGAATAAAAGAATTGATGTTGGCGATCTGTTAATGTTAGTTTTTATCATTACATCTATTCTAGCCAAGATCCTTCGTATCAGTTTTTTTTTTTTTTTTTTTTTTTTTTTTTTTTTTTTTTTTGGTTCTTTCAAAACCGGTTATTGTTGAATGAAAAATGACATAGTTTGAGAAGATGACAACTTTCATTATGACGTGTAATTTTTGATACCAAAGAAATTTTGTTCTTAATGATGAATGGTAAGACATTCGCAAAAAAACCGCGACTTAGAGAAAAAGATCGTGTTTGATGAAAGGAAAGCCAGTCATAAGTGTGAGTTTATTTTTCAGCATACCACAACCAACACACACTGAAAAATTCATACGCTTGACTCTAAAAGCAATGATCATTGGCGTGGTGGGATATGTATTTTATCAAGTTGGTTCAAAAGTGGTCAACAGAGTACAGATGCTAATCAAATAATATGTTGTTAGAAAATTCAAGTTTCTTTGTAGTGAGAATGTAGCCAGAGCATACATCTCCTATTACACCACATGTCTAGCACGAAGACTATTTGTTTCAATGCAATTAAAGAAGGGAAGTATGTATTTTGATCGTCATTTACATTATCTCATTTTCTTTAATTTTGTTTTATGTTCTGTTGCTGATCCAGAAACAAGTGATAATGATGATATGTGGATTTTTGGAACAAGTGATCTGTTTATGTTTTTGTTGAACGAATTCTTCCTGTATTTGCGGAAATTTAATACCGAAACAAATTTTAAAATGAATGATTACATGTAATGTATTTTCCAAGCTTTTTTACCGTTACAGTATCTTTTGATAATAGGACAAATTTTAAAATGAATGATTGCATGTAATGTATTTTTCAAACATTTTTATAGTTACAGTAGTTTTTGTTAACAGGTGGATGTTTTCTATCTTGCAGTGAAGTGCTTTTTTTTCATGTAATTTTCAAAATTTCCTTCTGCTTCAGTTTTCGGGACTTTTATTAGACTACATGCTGGCTTTATAATTATTAATTATATTCCTTGCTTAACTCATTTTTTGGCTTCAGGGAAACAAGAAATTGAGTAGTAAAATTGTCATTTGGTTGTGTGATTTTTTTTTAAAGCTTATTGTTGAAGAGATTTATCGAATTCATGTGTTTTTTTTTCTTTTTTTTTTTCCAAAGCCCGTTGTCGAAGTTGTATCGAATTCATGGGTGAATTGACCAGATTATATGCCTTTTTTGTTATGTTTGGTTTCATTTTGTATTTCTCTCTTCTTCTGAAAAATTCTTACACTGCAAAATGCCGACCAATTCAATTTGAACATTATCAACAGTATCGGGATTATTCAGTGATCCCATCCAACATGTCTTTCATACTGGTGTAACTTCACATATACATGGTCTTCCTAATGTAATCTGACGATGCCAGTCATCAAGATATCACTTATTCCGCTTACTCGATCATTATCTTCCTAGGTTTTTCCGCTTTGTTCATTTGAAAATTAATAATAAATCGTCTAAATTAAAATGTCAAGTAGTATGCGAATAACCTAGTGCCTTATATTACATGTTATTACAGCGTTTCGATTCTATCATATTCATAATTGCTGATACCTTCATTTTCGTTTTTTTCTTTGCCGTTGAGTTCATTTTGAAAGTTTTTCTCTTTTTTGTGTTGCTAAGTATATTATGTGAATTTAACAGGAAAAAAAGGGGAAAATCATCCGGTATGTCCCACTCCATAAAGTTGTTTTGGTATGTATATGCATTCGGGGATGTGTATGCATTCGAACTATTTTATTGTTTTGAAAATTTCATTTAAATTACATAATGTTTTTTATTCCAGCGAATCAGTGGACTTTTCAGTCCCGAAATCATTTTTTGATTTGGAAAGTTCTTTCGAAGCATGAGATGAAAAATAGCTTAAATGCCTACTTGGGATTAAAATGAATGAGGACATTGTTTCTCAGCCTTCAGACGGAGGGACCATAGAGTCTACTTTGATATTTCAACAGTCTCGCAACGAATAGGTTATTGGATTCCGTGTTAATTTAGTGAAATGTCTAGTTCTTCCGGGAGAAAAATCGATGTATGCTGAAGTTCTGAACAATGAGAAGCTCTTCAATCGTAATTCCGATGTGCATTTAGCGATAGCGCCAGGTGAAAGGGGGTTATTCTATGTGGAATTCCACAATTAGGAAACGTCTGAGAAGTTTATGCGTCAGTTCGTCATATCAGTAATTTTCATTGATATGGATTAGGGGTCGTTATCAAACTACTATTGTAATTATTAAATTTGCTAGCGTTCCACTGATAAGAGGAGGATAGCACTTTTAGAAGATTGGAGAGTGGTGATGATAAAATATTCGTGAATTGTTGGCCATCTCCCATCTCTCCTTCTTTCTTCCTCTTCTTTTCTATCATTTTGTCGCTTTTCGTTTGTTACAACCAGTCTTCCTTTTTTAATACAAATATTCTAGAGCATCTTAATGGTTTTCATAGTTTTTTGTGCAAAGGTCAAAAGTCAAAGTCGAAGGTGGAGTGAATAATCGCACGAAACAAAATTTTGCTGGTGGATTGGTGTATGGATGGGACCTACTGTTAATGTTGTGCGAGTAGATCTTTAAATGGTTAACTATAGATCGGGCAGTTATTGTTTCATTGTCAGTGCTTTTCGAAGTCACTCAACCAAAATATTTATAGAATAGCACAGTGTTTGATGATTTGTGCCCTTCTTTTAGCCAAAAATATATGGCTAAGTCAAAGAAATGATATAAGACAAAAAGAAAAATATAATTAACTTTTGTTTAATTTTTCAGACAAAAAGCATTCAATACGGTACTGTGTACAGTATGCTATTGATTGAATACGATACCATGTTGAATGCTTTTTATCTAAAGGATTAAACAAAAGTTAATCATATTTTCATTAACTTGACAAGAATTTGAAAATTTAGCGAATTTTAGTATGAGAAAAAAGTACAAAAATTTATGCGGAATTTTTGAAAATTTAATTTAGTATCAACGATAAAGTTGAAGAGAAATCTCAATTAGATCACTTTACTGATAGAAATTTGCATTTTATTGATTTTATCTTTTCTGACTTTTTGTAAAAACTTTTTAAAATCTTGTCCCGTATAAATTGAAATGACTATTGCAATGGTATCTAATTTTTGTTGATTTCGGAAATATTTTGTTTATTTTAAACATATCAATGGATACACGTAGTTCTCTAAGATTTTATTGGTATTATGAGTGGATATTGCCTTTATATTATAATTAGTTCTTATGATTTCATGATATGTATGTTTTAGTTGGCGTTATGTTATGCTGAATGTCTGGTCAATTTGAATGTTGACTGATCATTCTATATTTAGATATGGATGAGCTCAAACGTATCGCTTTCACAGCACCGTTCCGATATGAAGAAGCAGTCCGTTTTACCAGTACGCTGCGTAACTTTGGAATATACTTTTCTGTGCTATATGTGATAACAATTTTCTCTATCAAATTTGTGATGACTCGATTTAAACCATTTCAGGTTTGTCACTTTATAACGATTGTTTCAGCTATATCTAGTCGATGGCAATTCACTTACTAAAAAAAAGAAAAGAATAATTGAAAATAGTTATTGGAAGGAAAAAATTAAAATTTTTGCAAGAATTTCAATTATTTTTTACATTTTAGCTTACGACAGCGTTAAACTTATGGAATACCTGGTTGGCAGTGTTTAGTGTTTTGGGATCATTCTTCACATCTATTGCTCTCTTTTCTGAAATTTCCAATCACGGTTTTGTAGGTATGCACATTCTATTTTTGGTAGCGGGACTTTTTTTTTAGCTACTTTTCGACTTAACAAATATAAAATAACCTTTCTATTATTACGTATCAATGGAATTAATGAATCATTGCTTCTACTTAATTTAATAAACACATTTGCGATATTAGTGAGACATAGTTCAAGATTGCCGATTGTTGTGGGTAGTATACACGAGCTGTAACATATCAGATGATGTCTAAGATGATTATAATTTAATATCGAGAAGTATATCGTGATTCTTATTATCTTCATTCTTTGCCATGTTTGATTTATCCAAATTGAGTTCTATTGCAGCATCGTATACGAAAATCGGAGATTTCTTCGAAGGAACCAGTGGCTATTGGTCATGGCTGTTTTGCTTATCCAAATTTGCAGAGCTTGGTGATACAATATTGATTGTATTACGAAAGAAACCATTGATCTTCCTTCATTGGTACCATCATGTTTTAACCCTCAACTATGGGATTATCTCCTACAGCCATCATACACCATACAACACCTGGATTATATGGTTGAATTTCACGGTTCACAGTTTTATGTACAGGTGAGCTGTTTTTATTATTGCCAAGTTATTTTAATATATTAACTAAAGACATTTTTGACTAGCTGATTCTGTGGCATCATCTAAACAGCTGGTACTTTTTTTTGTCTTATTTTCATTTATCTTAAATTTCTCAGGTTTTCTTAATTCCACAGGGACGCAGCACTAGTATAACTAAAGTATATCCTTTTAAGATTACACGATCTTATAGATGATTTCCCTTTTTTTTCGTATGGGCTTGTCTTTTTTTAATAGATAAATGGACATCTACGAGAAATTTTACTAATATTATTACATTTTTTGCAAGAAGCAAAGTATCGTCATGAATGTAATAATATTAGTAAAATTTTTCTGCATTTATTTTTTTCATTTATTTTTCTTTATTTATTTTCATATAGCTATTGCAGGTTTTCTAACTTGCTATTTATTCTTTTATCATTGTCTTTTTCTTGCAGTTACTACTTTCTACGATCAATCAACATCCGTGTACCGGCAGCTATTGCACGTAACATTACGTCCATGCAATTGTTACAGTTCTTTATAACTTTGCTTATTCTTGCGCATGTTGGTTATTTGATGGCTATTGGTGAAGCTGTCGATGGAACAGTAAGCACGTATTTGTTCTGCTTGGGCATGGAAATTTCTTACGCTATACTTTTTGCCAATTTCTACTATCAATCATATGTGAAGGGTGGAGGAAAGAAATTCAAAGAAGAGAAAATGGCGATGAAAAATGATTAAAATTGATGATTTTTCTTGTTCCAGTTTTCTTAGTCTAGCATTGTATCGTGATTCTCTGTGCCTATAAATTTTTAAATCGAAATGGATTCATTAGTTTCGCAGTTAAAATTTCCTTCCTTTTCTTTCCGTATGAAGTGAAGAATGGATTAATATTGGTCTAGAATTTCTTTATTGGATTTTGTGGAATTGTACTGTTATTTGGGATTACTTCTTCCGATTCTTTTCTATTATCCAATGATGTTCAGTAACCTGAATTACCACAATTATGCATGGTAGTTCAGGTTACTGAACATCACTGGATGGTAGAAAAGGAATTGAAAAATTAGTTATTCTTTTTGTAAAGAAAAAAAAAGTAAGATGAAATAGTGGGTTATTGCAGTGACCAATTGCATAAGGAAGCATAGCTGTCCGAAAATAATGTTATTAGATGGAAATAATGTTCAAGCAAAATCTTTTAAGCATTTTCTGAGAAAACTCATTAGTACTAGCAGAGGTTATGTACTTCTTTGCTCAAGCTTTCCTTCTATCACGTCTTCATTTATTGTGGGACATCTGTTGTAGTTTAATATGCTATTTGTTTCAGCATTTTGTTTGTGACGTAGTGCACCGTATTCTGTTTAAAAAAATCATTGGAAGTTTGAAGGAAAGGCATCTTGAATTTTTTGTTGGATTTAAATTCGAAAAAAACTTTCTACTTTTTCTTTTGGAGTGTTACCTTATAATCATTATAATCCTTTTCAAAGTTATTCAGTCAACTGAAAGTTTAATTGCAAGAAAATGAAATATGCGCGGACATTTTCATTGTCTGTGGTTGAAACAGTATTCTTTGAATTAATTTCATTTCCGCTTATCACTGGTTTCGTCTCTTTTCTTCTGTTGTCAGTAACAATTAGTACTTTGCTATATTGATTATATATTAGAATGAATTTGTTACTACTATTCATTTATTGCACTGATATCATTTATATCATTTCTTTTACGAGGTTACTATCACTGGAATTTTTTTTGCCTCTCTACCCATGTTGCATATCAAACTAAAATAGTTGATGTTTTTTTTCATCATTCTCGCAAAATATGCTGATATTTTCTTGTTATTGATCGAAAAAGTATGTTCCCTCTCTTCCGTTTTCTCTTAAAACTTGAGAAATTAACGATGTTAACAGATTTGTCGCATTTTTTATTGCAATTGGCGTTGTTATATTCAAATTTGGATATGTAATATCTGTTCGGATAAAATTTTGTGAAACCATATTTTTCGAGAAGTGGAGGATGTTTTCTAAATTTTCTTTATAATATACAACGGACTAATGAATAAGCTAACTTTATTATCTGAGTAATGCAATTTATTCTTAGATGGAAAGAGAGGAGGCGATGAAGGAAATAGGTCGGAGGGGAATCTTGTCCTTGAACATTCTTGGTGAATTCGCGGTTAACTGACGGTGCAGGAAAGAAGGAGCAGTGTTAAGTTAAAGGTCATATTATATCCATAGAATAGTGACATGGATCAGAGGTCATATGTTGATTTGCAGCTATACTTTTCGGAAGGCAAGCTAGATCTGAATTCCCCCCGGAAACTGGTTCAGTCAATCTGCCGCGCTTTAGTGGGGTTCTATTCGGAATTTACCTATTTAAAGGTAAAGACGATGTGAGAAAGGATGTTCCGATTTTTCATTAATAGTTGAAACATCACTGATGTATTTCAAATAACATTATTGTAATTTGGTCATACCGAAGTTCAATTAACTTTCAAATATGAATTCCCAACTAATATTGATTCATTTACAGCTGTTTTTTGTTTATTAATTGCGAAATGTCATTTTCTATAAAATAATCACGTCGTTATACCTATTTCATCATGGTAGATGCATTTTAGAGCATCGATCAAGCATTTCTGATTCATTTTCGAAAAATTTTAATCGTTTTTGCGATTACCGCAAATTCCAGTTCCCATATTCCTATTTTCATATCAAAAAGGGAACTGCAACATTTTATCACTGCCTCCAGTTCTTTTTTCTTTTTTTTTTTTTTTTTTTTTTTTTTTTTTTTTTTAAGATAAAAATTACTTGCGAAAGTTTGCTCTCACCGCACGGTCAACTGAAACGAATAATAGTCGAGTACTTGAACATTTTCAACATATCTGCAGTCCTAAAGCTTTAGTAATTTTAGCCAAAAAAAGTCAGTTAGATAGAGAGAGGGAGAAGAAAGGGAAAGGGCAATTGTGCTTGCTGATTTTATCGATTTTTGATCTTTCGAAATTGTTTAGCAATGAAAAAGGGAGAAGAGAGGAAGTAGCAGGGTGAGTACAAATGCATCACATTGTACGCATATCTATCCTACATTATTTGCTTAATGAATTATTATTATTTAAATCAGTTGCATTATTTGCTAGAAACTTCAAATTGACATGTGGTTGTACTTGAGATTACGCACGTATTACGTTGAAGTGCATTTCGGATTTCTTTTATGTGATCTATTGCGATTGGGATAACTTGCGGTAGAAATCGTAAAGGTTACGATTTGATTTACTATGCAAATTCGAAAGGAATGAGTGAAAGAAAAATAACTTTGCGAATAGTTTAGATTCAATGCTTTTAGAAGCGTTGTAGTAATTAATTTATGATGATAAATTTATGTTAATAAATTAATTCAAATTAAAATTAAGATTTTGTGCATCAAGGTAAAAGACCTTCATCTTATGCTTTTTATCAAACTTCTGTTGCTTCTGCTTGCTTTCTCTTCCATTTCCTCTTTCTTTCTTGCTCTTCTCTTTTTCCCCTTCATTTTTTTTGTTGAATTAATTATTGCAACTTAACATAATTGACTAAAACTTTCTGGTATTCGCAAAGTTTTCTAATATTTCGAAATCGAATATTTGCATAGTAAATCATAATTTTAGCATGAAAATGTGTGAGATTTTCGACTTTTAATAAGGATTATATGTTGCAAATTTAGGAAATATTTAAAATAATATGTATTTATATATAACACTTATGACTTCAGACAAATATTATTTGAATTCGGTAGCTATTTTTTTATTGGTGAAATCATTTACATACATTGCTTAAATAAGTAGAAAATATTACCAATCTGAACATTCCTGAAACGTTTTGGCTTTTTTCCCCCTTTGTTTCATCTTATTTTTTATATTTCATTTCAAGTTTGAAGCGTAAATTAATGATTTATTCTCGTTATAATGAAATAAGAAATTGATAAACATGTTCTAATAATTTATTCGTTTACGTGAAACTGTGTCGAAGAGAAGTAATAAAAAAGAATGAACTATCGAAGACCTATTACCATAAATAAAGTTTTTCTTTTTTTTTGTTTCCTCTTCTTCTTTATCAAAAAACTGATCATCACCTGTATGAATTTATTAGGGGAAAACAGTTTACTTTAAAGTGTAGAAACAAAATGATACGACGAAGAGTAGAAATGAATGAAAGAATTTCGTTTAAGTACATGTGACAAACAATCTACGAATTGCTGCTTACAATAATGATACACACACACACACACACACACACACACACACACACACACACACACACACACACATACTCATACTCATACACATCACATTAGATGCATTTAATTCGGAATAGGCATGCCAGCATAGTTAATTGGTTATTGATTGATGTAATAATAAAAGTTAATATATTTGCAGTAAAATGCACAATTGTTAATGTAGTTTTGTCTATTTCGGGAATTTTCATTATCAACAAAGTTAAGATGTAATATTAAAATTAATATATTTCATGTTAAAATTCAATCTATTAATTTTAATATTATAAGTATTCATTTACTTTCGTTTATTTAATCTTTTTCTGTGCATCTCTTTCTTTCCTTTTTTGGGAAATTTTTGTATCAAAATTAGATATTAGAATTATTTTTTTTTTCAAATCAAAAATAACTTTTTGTGAAATTTTTCATGAAGGAATCACACAGCATTCTGTCCAATCCATCCATTAACTAGAAGGATACTATGAATCATTCCTGCATTTTTCGATTACTTAAGTTTTCGTGTTGATTATCTGATATTATATTTCGACATTATCAGTCATTGCTATTCATTCTCGTATTCCAAATTAGTTTTTTTTGAAAATTTCGTTTTTTTTTTCCGGATTTTGAGATGTAACAAAAGAGTTTGAGATGTTTTGAGATGTGTTCGTCTTCAAATTATTATATTATTGTTACATAGGTAATTAATCAGAAATGAATTAAATGTATTATTATTGGACTTTTCGATTCTTCCAAATTTTCCGATTTAATTTATAAAATAATATTCTCTGGGAGCAATTCCTACAAAGCAATTTTCATCGTTTTCTTTTCTGATATCAGTAATGTAGGCAAGAACGATAATTCCAGTTAAAAAGTTTTATTTCAAAACAAGTTATCGATTCATAAATGATTATTAATCATAAAGATTTTCACTTTTCAAAAATTTGATATGAATAGCACAAATTCATAAAAGTTATAGCAAACTAATGATATTTGCAATTTTCTGCTTTAAAATCCTCTACTTTTCATCTTGAATACTTTTAATTAATTCATATATTTTGTTCGAGAAGTATTTGACATCATTCAACTTTTTCAAATGAGAAAATTTAATTTCTATTAAAGGATTTTCTTTTTTAGTTCCAAAGTTTTTGTTTTTTGCAAATGAAGTGAAAAGTACAAAATATTAAGGTACCAGAGTAAATTGATGGAAAAATCCGGAAAGCTGTATGAACAAAATGGTTCTCGTAAATAATTAGGTCATCATTCTTCTCTTTTATTTGTATTACAAGAATGGAAGGACACGGAATGTGGTGGGAGTTTTCATTATTGGTGACATTGTTATCACAGATGGCTCGTATCACGTTTATTTATTCGATAAATGCTCCTCGATCCATCTCTCAAAAATGCTATTCATTGTTTTAAAGCTGCGAATTGACTTTTATCATTTTAGTTCCATATGTAAACAAACCCATGATAAACAAATGTAAATAGTTTCCGCACGTTGTCATTAAACATAGCAAATGAAGACAAAAAATGAAATCGACTTATTGTTGGATATTTTACTTCATATTTCACCTTTTATCTTACTATCATTTATTTCTGCTGTGTAATGTATCATTGAGAAAAAAAGAAAAAAAAGAAATCGTTAGGGTGTCAAGTTTAATATAAATATTAAATGATATGATGTAAATGTATGATGCATTAGAAATTAGTAGTTATATGCATGGGGAAAAAGTAAGATAAAATCTAGAAAAAAATACTTGTAGAAGTTTTCATGTTCTTACGATAGCACTTTAACTTAGAGGAAAAAATTTCAGACAATTTATTTCAAATAAGCATCAATCACGTCATGAATAGTATGAATGCATTGCTGAGGTATATCGATATTTACAAGCATAACTACGTCTCCTAACAACCAATCTCTGTTTACTACACAAATTTCTTGTTTGTATTATAATTCATATATTTCCATTATGTAACATTTGCTGAAGTCATCTGTAATTGTTCGGTTTTTCATTCATTGAAAATAAACTAATAGGTTTATTTCCACTAATTGATTGTAAATTATTTGACTTGAAATCAATTAATCAGTGTGTCACTCATTAATTACAACTACAGTAATGATAGAAGCAAAAACAAGAACAATTTCTCTTACGGTATTCGTTTTACAATCATTTGTTTACTTGAAAAAGTTATTATATCCATTATGATTTACTATAAAATTTCCAATTATGAAATGGCTAAAAAGAAGTAAAATAGGACAGATTTATTGTCTTGTTGCACGCATTAAAATCAATGTCAAGTTTGCAAAGCTGTACTTATGCATGCATTTTGTTGCAAGAGAAAGAATTCCATATGTAAAAATTAAAATACATGCATGCATTCGAGATTTGCATTCATTTATCGCACTTCGCGTTATGGAAATATGTATTTATCACGCATATTTATTATTAAAGAATATTGAATATTATTAGATTTTGCACAAATTACTTAATATGAATATATTAAGTAACTATGGCCAATAGATATGGGCATTATTGTGTGCAGCCCAGGTATAACTGATGTTAAGATGAGATGTAGGACATTTCTATGCTTCATCAGGTTCCGGATACCAAATATTGCGACTTCCGGAATACCTGTTTAGCATTGGTGATCAAAATAGTCTTCTTCGTCCTTCGCTGAATTCATATTACTGTTATCTACAGTTACTGTATTAAAGCTTCTGGTCTATTGTGCTTTTCTTTTTTTTTTTTTTTTTTAACAAATATTTCTAACTATTTGCGTGATCTTATTAAAACAAAATTACCTGAAAGACCAAACCATTATAATAAGAGTCATAATAAAAACAAATAACCCTACCACCATTGGTTGCTAATTTTTTTATGATATCGTAGATTTTGATTTATTCTGTTTTCCTTTCCACAGTTTAGCAAAGAAGAAAGCATAATAAAATGATAACTTATATTCATTTAAAGTAATTTTCAACGAAAAGCATGAAAATTTCTTAACGAAAATCATGAAAATTCCTATAAGAAAGCTGTATAAAAATCATTAAAAAAGTAGGAAAAAAATCTTTACTGAAAGAAAAAATCTTGCTTCATCTCTCTAGAGTTTGAAGATTAGAACCAAATATAGCTAGTAATGAAAATTCTGTAATAAGCAAAAACAAAACCACGTATTACCACAGAAACAAGTCAGACTTGCCGGAAGAAACTATTTGGTTTCAATCAGTGAAATCATAAAGTTATTCTGTAATGTTCATTTCTTTATTTATTTATAAATTCGTCCCGTTGAGGAACGCAATTAAAAACGATTGCAAATGAAATGACTGGAGCAGTTCATACATCTTGTAGATAGATAATGAAGAAAATTGATGATAATTTTTCTGCTTATATAAATGTCCATCAATATTAGAGGGGAATTTTGCTTATAGAAAAGGAGAGTTAAGTAGAAATTATCATGGGATGACCTGTGACAAAGAGATCTGATTGTTGACTAAATGATTGCTAGCTTAATGTCAGAGCTAATTTGATCTTATTCTATCCCTTTTCCGAATTTATCTTCACTTCAAATTAGGGCATTGTTGATTGGGATGTAATGTTTTATATTTTATACTCAAGTGAATGATTGTTATCTGATAATTTTTTTTTGCCTAACACTGTTATAGTTGGATATTATAACTTTTTGACCTGATGTTACAATCTTATTGTTAGATTAATATTGATATGAGCTAACTGTTATAATCTTATGACCTGATATTTACGTTATGGTTCTTAGAAATTTACTTAAATTTGAAAAGTTAGTATTTTGCTGATCGAAATAGACGAATTTGTCCCTTCTCCTCCTTGCTCACTTCATGCTTTTTCTTTTTTCTCTCTCTTTTTCTTTGTTGAAAAATCGAAATTCTTTCAAAATAAAGGCGAAAGTATCGAAATGTTACTCTACGCCGTCATTGTTGAATAACTGCACCAGTTTCCATCAAATTTCAGTAGTATTACTTATAGTGAATATCCTCTGCCATCCTCTTATTTTCCCTCAATTTCTTCTCATCTCTTCTCTTCTAAAAAAAATTTCTCTCATTCTCTCCCTCTCTCTCTCAACTTTTTTTTGTTTTGTTAAAGATGAAAAAAAAGTGGTATTTTCGCAGGAAACAATATAGGGCGCTTCTTATCATTCTCGAACTCTATATTTTCAGTCTCAAACAAACTTTTCACTTCCTCTCTTACGCTTTTTGAAACTTGTTATGTAGTATTTTATGGTCGTTACTAATGCTGTGATTGTCGTGGCATATGCAAATGTCACCACACATCAGTTATTAATTTCAGTAAGTTAAATTTTGAAGCAAAAAGAATGCAATCTTTTCTGAGAAAATTTGCTATAAATTTGATTTCATGATTTAACATATTTCATTTAGGGAACATAAGCGAAATTCGCATGAATTAAAATTTGATTTTGGGATAAATTTAGTGATAAATTCGATTTTTTCGCCGTCATCAACTTTCATTAAATTACTTTCTGCTTTCTATTGCATATCATTTTTATATTGGTTTGCTAATTTTGCTCTCCTTATTTTAATAGAGTATTATTTTAATATAAAAAATTTAAAATAATTTTCAATCATTTTAAATTCTTAGGAAGTATCCAACATGTGAAAATTATAATTTATCAGTTAAAAATTACATTTAATATGCCAAACATTAATTTAGTGACATTTACATATAATCAAAATTTGACTTGCTCATCTCCAAAAATACCGTATTGGAGGAGGGTAGAATGTTTCTTCTTGCACCGTAATTTACAGGCTAAAAATGAACTACTGTATTAGAAGCTTAGGCCGCCTTTTCTTCCTCTTGTGGCACTTTTTTGAAGACAGTTTGTTTCTTTTTCCTGATTTTTTTTATGATTGCTTCTCAAAAAATTAGTCCTTTCGTAATGTTTATAGCAAGATAGCGCTGAGTTTATTACCAGTTTTACGATGACATTCAAATGAGAAGCAGAAAGACGGATGATGCAAATTTTCCTTAATTTCTCTAAATTTTTTGTCCTTTCACTTTCGTTCTCTTTTCAAAGAAAGAGAAAGAAAAAAATGATGTTCTCCCCAATTTTTCACTAAAAAAAATTATTCTCAAAAGAAAGGGAAATCAATTTCAATCAAAAGCATTATCTCTTATCAACAGCAATCATTTGACAAATCGATAGATTTCAAAGCTAACAAACGAATATTCATTTTAGTAATGATAACTTAACAATAACAAGCAACTGTCTTCTCTAAAATCCTTTTCTAATAATCGTTTCCTACATCAGAATAATATTATATTGTAATTGGAGATAGGGAAGAATGAAAGATATATGTGATGCGAATCTTTCCTTTAAAACAGATTTAATTTTCGTGATTTAACGATCAATTAATTGATCGACTGGTGATGCCAAGACTAAAATTTTTTCATCATCCTTTTTTCACTGCTTTTATCTCAAAATCCATCTCACTGCATTTTCATCTAACTTATTTAGATTTAAAAATAATTTTCCATTTATGAAATTGGTCAGAATTACGTGCTTATTCTATCTTTTAAATCATTTTCTTAGTGCCAAGCGAAAATTTATTTTCCATTTTTCCTATTTCAGTTTCCCTCTTTAACTTTGCATACCCCATTAAATGTTATCTTTAATTATTATAATTAGATCTCTATCAGGTCACTCAGTAGAATCGTTTGCTGAAAACAGTTTATATGATTGGAATCTTGAACCTGATATTCGTTCAGGTCACCAATTCAATAATCAGGATAATCGATGATTATCTCAGATAGAGCATCATGTAGCATTTAACACATGCATAGCAATCATTCTTCTAGTCCATAGCAATATTTCCATCGATTTCGAGTGTATTGCATTAATATAATTTTTACATAGGCCTATAAACAAGTTCATATATATAACCCTATGAATCCTTTTATTTGAATATATTAATGATTTCATTGATTTATTGATTTAATAATAGTGATTTAATGATTTAACATATTAAGAACGTAATTCTTCTTAGCGATTTATGGATAAAAATTCTTCCGTCAGGAATGCAAATGGATTTCATGTAAGCCTAGAAAAGAATTTCTTCAAAGATCCTTGAATCTCTTTTATATAGACTTATGAATGAATCTTTCATGCAGGAATAATATAAGTAAATCGTTCCATCTGTGCTTTCTGAATATTACTGCAAAAAATATAGGTTCCGGCGTCACTTATTAGATATTTCAGTATTTCATTACTTCTTTCAAATCCGTCTTATTCTGTATGATCCCTCCATTTGTGTCCTTTAATCTGTACTTTTTGTTTTAAAAAAAGAAATTCTTTTGCCATATTTCCATTCACTTCACTCTATTTTCACTTTTGTATATGCTTCATTTCCAATTTTTCATTTAACGATTAATCGATTTTTTTTTTATGTTTTTCTTTTTTCCAGAATTTTTTTCGATCAGTTTAGTTCTAAAATTGAAATTATTGCACGAATTATTTCATTTTAAGCTTAATGAGCAGATTTAATCAGCAAAGTTTAAAGTGAATTAATTCGAATTTCTCACTTCTCGTTTCTTTTATATATTTATTTCATTTAGTAATATACATTAATTTAAATAAAAGAGAAAGATAATTGAAATGACAAAATTTTAACTACCTCTCGCAAATAATTCTTTTCCATAAACAATTCAAAAATGTAAGAATGTTCCATGGACGATAAGTGAAAATGAAGAAAGTAGAAATGAATAAAAACTGGAGAAGCCAAATTTTTTTATCCTCTTTTTCTTACAATGTTTCATCAATTTTCTTTTTTTTTTTGCGTTTTTTAAAAAAACAAACTTTTTCATTCCAATTGCTCTCGACAAACTAACAGCCAAAGTTCCGCTACTTTTTCCTGCTCTGCTCTTCTGTTTCATCCTATCGTATAAACTTATTTTTTTAAAATTTCCTCTCATAATTTATGTCTATTGTTGAGCTTAAAGTTATCTATCTTAAATACAAAGTAGGAATTTGGTATACTTATTATGAAATTTATGAGATTTTTCATTTCAGAAATTTTTCTTTCTTTTTCAGAAATTTTGATGTGACACGAAAACTTTGTAACCATTAATAGTCGAAGATGTAGAGATGAATAAGGAATAGTTTAATAGTTCAGCTCTGTTGCAAACTTCTTTACTGATGACCTCTAGTTAACGCAGCTAGCATGGAGTCATGCATTTATGTCTTGCATTACACCGAAGTAAGAAAAAGTTCTCATGGAAGGTTTCAAGCATTATTGCCATCTATGATCTCCGTCTAATTTGTTTGTTCCTAAATTAGTGAATGATTGGTCTAATTGCCAAAGCTATATGTTCAATCGTTTTTATTAATAGTAGTTAAATTTAGATAGGAAAAAATTTAAATAATCAATGTATATTATGTCGTCTACTTGATTTGCGAAAGAATGAAAGTTTGCAGAAATGACCCAGAAATGCAGTGCGAGAAATTTATTTGTAAATATCGGATATCGTCAAAATTTTAAGTATCAAACAGACAGAATAATAAATATTTGATTCTTTTGAAAATGCGATTTATACAGGACGGGACATTTAATATCTTGAGGGTTTAATTAGCATTTAATTCTGAATTAAAATTTTGTTGCAATTATGAACTAACTTTTGCTGTGAATGACTTGTTTTCTCAATCTTTTTCATTTTTCTTATTAAATTTGGAACAGAATCAGATTTTGAAAAATTACAAATTGTATAAAAAAAAAACCAGTACAAGTAAAAGGGATTTTTCTTTTTTTTTTTTTTGAATTTTTTTTGAAGAATGTTAAATATTTGAATACATAAGAAGTAGAATAAATTTGTAGTCTTTTTAATTTTGATTAATTTTTCAGTTTTTAGAATTTTGGATAATTGTTATTTTGATGTGTGCTTCAGACAGATTAAAATTAGTAAATTATTATTACTAGCATTGTTACCGGAATTTATTTAAAGAGTTACTAGCAGAATTAATGAAGTAAGCTAAATTTTGCTCTTTTGTATTTTTTTACTATACGTATTACAGTTATCCTATAAACTATCAGTATAACTATCAGCATCATATCATCATCATACCATTATCATCACATCATACCATCATTATCATATCAACTATCAGCACCATTTGCTACTCAGTATAACTATCAGTATCAATTACTATAACTATGAGCATCATCGGTTTAACCATCAATATCAATTACATCGGTTGTTTTCGTTTGTTCTTTTCCTTTCATTATTGATTTATTAGATAATTGTTGTTGCCACTGTCATCGTCATTTCCTATTTCTGCTTTATTTATTCCGTTATCCGCAATATATATATTTTCTAATGCGGTTGGGAAGGAGCAAAAGAGAAAACAAATAATATTGTGACAGTATGACACAATGATTTTTAAACTTTACTTTCAGAAATATTTAAAATCGATATACCGAGAGCAAATGTTCAGTGATGCATTAACAAAAATTTTCCATACAAATTCTTTTTCCTTCCCTTTATTTTTCTCTGATTTTGCATATTTCTGTTTTATTTCTCTGATAAAATTTCGCACATAAATGGTTACCATTATTAATATAATTTTTGCAAGTAATTAAGAGGCTCCCCTAACAGAATCAGTGGTGGATTTAAAGGAATTCTCGGAACTTACGAACCGAGATATTGGGTCGGTCAAAATCCTTCAAAAAAAAAAAAAGTTGCTACATTTAGCTCATTTAGTGTAGTATTTACGAAAGCTGGATTGATAGTTTTGCGTTATATTATTAATCAGGATGAAAAAATCCATTATTTCACGTTCAGTAACACGTGTAATTCACGTAAAGTCCAAAGATTCACTATTCATTTATCAATTTCGACGTTTCTTTTCCAGAAATATAAGAATGTTTTGAAATAGTTTAAACCAAAAGCAATTTTGCCAAACAATTTTTCAGTTCACGAACATTTTCGAAAACTTTTCCTGTCATTTTGCCTCCTTCTCAATAGTTATAAATGTTAGAACATTTATTTTTACTTAATATTTACGTGCTAATTGTAAATATGGAATTTATTAATTATATATTTATCTTTCTAGCTACTTTAAAGTGAGAATTATCCACTGGATATTTATTGATATGCCAAGTTGAATATTTAATCTTATTTGTTGTAATATTTCATGTTAAATCAAAATGAAATGCCATATATTAATTTCCTCCTTTGCTTCGAAACTATTAATTTAAATCACTAATAAATTACCAATTTCCTTTCCTTTTATCATGTTTTCTTAAGTGCTTGTTAAAAGCTCTTAACTGTTTTTCATTTATTCCATTTTATGATAACATTCTTACTAACAATCTATTCATCTTACTAGATTAAATGCTTGTCTGTCTGCGTGCTTATAATACATTTTTGATGAAAGTGAAAATTTTTCATTTCAATAATTGTTGACTTCAAAGACTGGTCGCATTTCATTCCTAATCAAATTGATAACGTCAACCATATATATTGTCAGATCTCCTCGTCTAATCCATCAACATCGGTTGGTTGAATTGTGTTTGATTTTAGCATGAGAAATCATCTGATCGAACGAGCGATTTTAAACTTTCTTGTATTCTTTTTTCTGCATGAAGAAATTTAATTTAAATTGTTATTTTCCAATCAATTAAATTAATCCTCATTGTATCGCTGAATTTTAATTTTCATTCATTTTGAGTGGTCCTATGTGATCAATAAATATGTGAATGGTTTATTGTTCAGTTTCCTTTAGATAATTGTTTGTTTTACTGCTTACCTTTGAAATTGTATCTTAGCTGTGTTATATGCTTGAAACTATAAATTAATTTTCCGATTTAATGGTGTAGTTTTATTCGATTGCTAAACATATCATCGTTCTTCCATTTGTCAGATTAATTTTCATCATGTTCATTCGTTTCTATTCATCACATCTCTGTTAATACTATTCCAATGATTACAGTAATATTTCTTTGCTTCGATTTATCTTCGAGATCAGCATTTATTGGGATTTAACAATAGTTATAGATAATTTAGAATCAAATTTAATTCATCTGATCTATCGCTAGCAATAAATGATGCGATCAACAGAATTATCCGCAATAATCCATTCACCGAAGACAAATCATTTCTCTCTCAAGTACTACGGTAGCATTTATGATTAGAAAGACTTAGCATAATTCAATACAGTAGGTAGATAAGTTATCTGATACAATTATGCAGATCGACTCAATGTTGATATTTTGAAATGTCTCAAAATAATTGCATTTGAATTATCTTCAATCTCTATTTCTTTTTCAAATAATTAGCCGTAATGATATATCGACAATCTATGGATAGATCTATTGAAAGTATTAATTGATTGATAAATTTTATTGAGTCGAAATAAATATTTTATATCTTTTAACATAATTACCTCTTTATAGTCTTTATTATCTTATTGATTTATGGTTATTGCCAAGCATTGCTTTACCTTTTACTTCTCTTGGCCACAATTCTTGTCTCATTCTAATCAGGTATAATTTCCAGTTAAAATATAGATGGAAAGTATATCAAGTGAATAAATAAAAAAGAAGAAAAAAAAGAAAATGAAATTAGAAAGAAAAATAAATTTAATTCTTCTCTCTTCCTTTCCCTCTTTACTTAAAATGACCAGCAATTCTCTATCAAATAAATAAATATAAGTGGAGACCAACACTGAAGATCAATAACTAACTATCAATAGATAAATCCCGAAGTTCATTTGATAGGGAAGAGAAAAGGGAAGAAGAGTAAAGGTCATTATCATAAATTCCGAAATTCAATGGATAAGGAAGAGTAAAAGAGTGGAAAAGCAAAGGTCCATATTATATTATCATATGCCTGTTGGACGCTGGAAAAAGTATTGGGAATAAATTTTTGTTTGTTATTTGCCAAATTCCCCCAAAATTTACGACGAATCTATATAATTCATCATCCATTATCACAATTGTTTATCAGTTTTGTTCAGTAGATCGTCCCAGCTATTTTAATTATTCTTCAAAACAAACAATTAATTATTCCTTTCAAATATGTCTGTTATATAGCTTTTAATCCATGCATAATCTTTCACACTTTTCCAGTTTTCTTTTATGCATTCATCATTTTATGATATTATATTGTTTGTGAGGGATTTTACAAATAATATCTATTTTCACTGGTGACATGTATAATTTACCACATTCTCTAATTAAGGATGCATAAAAATTTCCGAAAAAATCGATATCTCTTATCCCTTAGTATTAAAAAGGTAGATAAAAATTATTCATTGAACAAAAAGCAATGTTTTGCATACTTAAATACTGGGAGAAGATAAATTATGATCTTTTCCAGAAAAAAAAATCATTACTTAATAATTTTAATGGTTGCTTACATCTTTTTTTTTTCATGCAAATATTTCTACATTCCTTGCCATAAAACTTCTTTTTTAAAATTTACTACTTTTCAGGTAATATCAAATGTCGGGAATTAAAATCGATATCAAGATTGGTGAAGAGTAATAGCAGTTTCATTTTTGGTGGAAAATGTTCCGAACCGTTGTGAAACTTCTGGCTGATTCATTACTAAATTGTACAGACGGACCAGTTGGAATACCGAATGCTTCAGTTTACTTATCCAGCATGTTTTATTTTTTTTCGCAAATTTCAAATGCTATATCTAAAACTTCTAATTTCTAGTCTTTAAATATCGGATAAGTTTCAAAATATCTTTTCGTTTTTTTTTTTTCTTTTCAATTCATCACTTCCAATGTCCCCGTTTTTTATTTTTATTTATTATATTAATGCCCACTCTTCAAATGCCAGGCGCTTTTTTTTTATTCAGTTATCAAGCATATCATCGGAATTTGCCAATTACTGTTCCGGAACACTTATCTTTTTTCGAAGTTGTCATTCTGTCCAAACAGGAATAAACTTTTTTTTCGTCAGTCCTGTCGACAACTATCTGTTGTCATTCACTTACTCTTATCCATATATGTTGAATTAATTGAAAATGCCAGTTTATCCCTGTTTGGCTATGCTGGAAATGATCTGAAATCCAGTTTACTCTTATCAGTTGTGCTGGAGTGATCTGAAATGTCAATTTTCAGGAATTGAATTGACATTTATTTTGGCCCTCATAACATCAACTATTATTTCGTTGGCTACTACATGCCTTGGTGCTTTACATATTTTTTATATATCATTTTATGTTACACAGCATTATCGACGAGGTTTTATCGTTTATCTAGCTGGTACTGCACCGGTGAGCCCATTTTTACAATTTGCAACAATTTTATAATATAATTAATTATATATTAAATAAAAATGAATAGTTTATCCATTCCTATTATCCGAAGTTCTATCCAACTCAAATAATAGGTTGTCTGAGACAAAAATTGGAAAAATTTCATAACATCACGATATCAGCTTGATAATATCAAGAATTGCAAGATTTATTCGAAGCCAAATTTCTTTGATTTGATTTGTAATTGAGTAATTTTCGGACAACAAAAGTGGAGAAGTATTCATTGTGGAATTATATGACAAAAAAATATATTTAAATTCAGAAATGATTGTAATGCTATTGAATTTATCCACAACTTAACTCATTCCTCAGGAGTGATTTTTGGTTGAGTAACTTCATGCAATGTTAAATAAATATCTAGCTATTCATTATGTTATCATAGCGAGAAGTATATATTAACTTAGTTATTTCGAGATTTCAAAATAATGTGATATTTTAGTTTGTATCATTGTTATCATTAGTGGCTATGTATATGCCACGAGTATGGTTCCTTTCCCATCTTCTTGGCTTTTTGTAAGTTCATTTCAAATTTCAGACATTATATCAATAAGGCTTTTTAAAAAATATGACTGTTTAGCAATGATCATTTAGTTGCATTCTTTCAAAAAAAATTATTTCAATTATTATTTAAACTTAACACAGCATTTCATTTCCTTAATAATAACATCTTTGCCGTATACGTCGTATTAGCGTAAAAGAAAACGTTTTCTATCTCAAAGTCCTAATATAGTATATGGTAACTTACATTAATTGTGACATTATTGATATCTTTTAGTTCAGATATTAACTTTTTTTTTTCTTATTTTAATATAACAAATGTTGAAAAATTTTTCAAAAAAGCAATGGAAAATTTCATAATAATTGCAGAGTATTTTGGCATTTTATTTTGAAATTCATTTATTTGATTGAACTCTATTTAATTCTTTAATATATGAAATGATCTGTCGTTTAAATAATTCTCGTTTAGATAATGGCGTTTTTCCATTTGTTAAAAAATTTGCAAGAATTAGAGAATATTTGCAAAGTAAAATTTTGCAAAATTTCAATGACATCATTTCATTATGTATATTCATTAATTTCTAATCTGTATTTTTCTTGCTTAAATTTTCGTTTAATTTTCAGAATTCCATGATGTCTTCATATTTTTTTTTTTTGGTTCATTTATAGATATTTTTCGATAGCATTATGGGTGATTATCTGCCTTTTGATGAACATTTTCGAAGGACGTCAAAAAATGGTGAGAAAAATGAAAAATGGTTCTTCGAGGATTAGTGTACAAACACCACCGTTCTGCTGTGTTTTTCCTTGTCTACCGGAGCTTGAACTTGATCAGTAAGATATTTTTAACTAAAATCAAGCTAGAATTAAGTAATTTTTTCTAGCATGAAATGTTAAATTATCTATGTGAATAAATGTCGTAGTTTTATTCAGACGCATTCCTCCAATTTTTAATTTTGTTTTCTCTAAATATAAGCAACTGACAATCAGTAGATGAATCGAAAAGAAAGAAACCGTAACTGTAACAAATAGCATCGCAAATTTCGATCAGAATTACCAGTTGTTGCATGAAATAATTAAAACGATTTGACAACGCTTCATCGAACTAAATTTACGCTTGTAAAGTAAGCATAGAATAAGGGAATAAGTAAATACAATCTCTTATATTAAAGCCTGTACATCTTGTGGTGTATCATAAATAATTGCTTGAAAATTTCCATGGTTACTGATTATAATCCAATAAAAACAGGTCCAAATACATTTTGAAAGGTCCTAAATAATCTTTGATTAAATTTTACGACAGTCTTGAATTTCCAATTAATTTTCCATAATTATAACTTTTTAATAGAACATGCATTACATTGAAAGAACTGATGATATTTTTTTTCATTGAAGTGCAAAACTTTTTTAATGTTTTTGTGAATTTTGAGTTCTAATAAATTGGATTATTCTAAAAATCGATTAGCACTAGTAATTTCTTTCCGAAATATTAATTATAAGTAATTTTATTAATAGTAAATTACTGTTGCAGACGTCGAATAAGATTTTGCGAAATGATGGTCTTTCAAACTCCATGTATTAGACTTATATTTACAATTTTAAGCTTGATGCTTTATTTTGAATATCAAGATGGTGCTATTTTGTAAGTAATCTATTTATTTCAAAATTTTACTTCAAATATACTAATTATATTGGAGTTGGGAATCCTTTTTTTAATTATTTCGATTAATTTCGTACTTTGAGAAGTTTTTTTTGTTTGTTTTTTTTTATACCACATTTCACTGAATTTATTAGGCGCTTCAGAATTAATGCCTTTGTTACTTGCGAACTTTTAATTAAAATAATGTTTTAGTTTCGGTTTAAATTTTTTTTTGTTGATCATCATAACATTGTTGGAAGTTCCTTATCTAAAAGAAAGCGGTAGTTTGAAATAATCTGAATTTTCTGAACAAACTCCTTCGTGCCATTTATTTTGTACCTTTAAATTTTGAATGATCAATTTCATTTTTCAGAGCCTTGAAAATACTTGATTTCATTTCGCTTCCTTCATTACTGATTGGTATATATGGCACGCATATACTTGTAACAACTGTTTCAAATCTGGTAAGTTATGAAATAATTTGATTGATGATTAAAAGCTTAAAATAATTTGTTTTGAATCAGAAACATTCCTTTCATAGAATCACTGAGGTTGCATGTGTTCGCTCTTGTTTTTAGAATCATGCAATTATCCCCGCATTAATTAATAGATTGATGATTGTTGAAATTATCAATGATAAAAATGATAATTAAATTTACATCTTTTTACATTGCATGCAGATCATCAGTTTTCCAGGATGAATTGATTTCATGTCGTTATATCGTTGTTTTTCGGCTGCTCGATTTCTATTTCATGTTTTATGGTATACAGCAACCCATTTTTGATTTTATGGCTCGGGCTGGCTTATTTGGATGTGGTACTGTATTACCATCGCTTGAAACAGCATTTTGTTAGTACCATAATATTATTTATTTGAATATATGGGAAAAATGTGAACTCATTATAAAAATTTGAAGAAGTAAATCGATTTACCGTTTATTATCAGTAGTTATAAACAGATTAATTTAATAGTTGATACTTTAATACCTAAGTGGATACCTTTCCATAACAGTAGAATATTCTGGTCATTATAAAATTCAGTTCGTTAATGGGCATTCGCGGACAATTCCCTATCAGTAACATTGGAAATTATCCTTTCCTAATTATTCTTCTGTGTTTTATTCTGTAATAATATCATTATTGCAATTTCTAATCATGATAACCTTTGATCGGATGCAGTTTTAAAACTTTGAGAAAATTTGAAGAAAACTTTATTGTTTGAAATGATACTGAGAAGGATAATTTTTTTTGTTCCAAAAGTGATTTTAAGTTAAAAGATTGAGATTTAAATAATTCTTGTTCCTAAAGAATTGAACTTATGACATTTCTAATCAAATATAATCTATCTCTTGTCGAAAGTAGAACATTCAAAGTTTACCGATTCCGCAGTTTTTTTTTTCCTCATGCCAATTTAAATATTAGGAATTCAAGCTATCTTACGATTTTTCTTGCAGTCTGGAAGAATTTCGTAGTTGTCATTGAATCATTTTTCGTCTCTCTAATTTCCACTATACTATTGAATCCATCTCGAAGTGCGTTTTTCGACAAATATCCTTCGAGTCGAAGTGTCGCATCATCAGTGGTGACATGTGAATATAACATACAGCAACAGTAGTCTTATCGATTGTCAATCAGTCATGGAGCTTTTTATTTCGAAGGAAAAAATTTCATGATATCCTGATAATTTCAATCTTGTTCTTTTTTTCAGTTTCTGATGCGGAATGACTGTCTTTGTTTTCAATGTATCACTCTTTTCTGGTTAAAAAATTCTAGGTAATTTCCGAATTTGATCATTTGAAATCAGAAATTCATAGTTTCAGAAATTTCGGCTTTTTAATTTTTGTCTTGAATGAACGTAAGAACTTCGGCAATGTATCGTTTTCGTGAATCATGTTTGAACAATCATGTAATCAAGAGATTTTTCAAATTAAATAGGATGGAATAAGTTTAATTATTTGAACTGCAATTGAATTGAGTTAAATTTAATTTCGATGTAGCTAACTTTTTTGCACATACAATTAAGATAACATAATTTTCTAGAATTTGTTCCAAAATATGTATTATATTTTTTTTTTTCAACCCTACATGCGTCTACTATTTCATAAATTTTCGCAAAGATCCAGAAAAGAAAAAAGGGGTACAGAAAATTATGGAAATTATAGTACAGAAGAAAAAACTTATGGGAAAAAAAATACCGATCGAAGAATTTTGTGAAATTTGCTTGAATCAGTTCAGATAAATTAGATATTTAAAAAAGATATTTGAATCTGTGAAGCAGATTAATAAACTGTATATATTTATTCTTTTCATTAGAAATCATATGTTTATTTCGGTATAAATCACAATATTTCATGTTATTCAGATAACAATACTTCATATTATTATTCATTGAACCTTATAAATATATCTTTAAGATAATTTTGAATTAGAAGCTGAGGGCAATTTAACCTTCAACACTACTATCCTATTCCGAATGATAGCAAATATATTCATTCAAAAAAAAAAAAAAAAAAAAAGAGCCGTTCGAAAGAACAACAGGACGAAGAAATGGACAAAGAACAAAAATTGGAAAGGAAATGAAGTTACCATAGGCAATACCATCACTTTAATTTTTATATTCGATAATAACTCATAGTATTTAATATATAATATATATTAAATATATATTATATATTTTAATATATTATATATATCAAACGCTTCGCGTGTCCAGTTCCAAGTTAGTTCTCTACCTATTGTTTTCAAATTTTGACAAAAACCTTTGTATTCGAATAGGCCGCCGTCATTTTTACATAGATATACTTATTTTTTTCACTTGTCACGTGACAACTAAAAGTGAGTGAGGGGAGAGAACTTTCTGACTCCGCCCTGCGTACGCGCTCATGAGCGGACTGAATTTTTGACTTCGCCCCGCAAAATGGAAAGCGTCAATTTATGAATATTTTATTAACATTGAATATCATAAAAAGAAAAAGAATTCCGGAAACAAACATAATTTTCATTTTTTTATCTATACACCTAAATACATTTTACCTATATAAATTTGCTAATATTTTGTCTTTTATTTATGATATAAAATGAAATTAAAGTAATCACAGTATAATGGAAGCAGGAAAGAGTTAATTAGTTCAAAGTAATTTATCAAGTAGTAATAAATTTCAAATAAGCATTTTGTGATTATAATTTTAAACTACAATCATAATGAATATACATGTAATATTTTTCTAGAAAGCTACAATAGTTCATCTTGTGCTATTTTAATTTTCTTAATTTCAATAACTTGCAAAAAAAAAAGCAGTTTTGCAAAAGTTTTCCACAATATGGATTAAGCTTAGGTATTGTCTGGTTTGCCAACTCTAGGACATGCAACATATGATTGCCCATGTGGGAAGCAATCGGTCTCTAGATTTAAACCGCACAATTCTAAAGATTGACAATTCTGAGCTGGAATTACAGCAATGCGAGGAATAAGGACATCCTCATCTTTGAAAGGTTCTGTCAAGATTATTGGTTCTACGACACTGCTCATTAATTTTTTTACTGCAAGCCGCATACCGTTGAGAAGTTTTTGGCTGGTTGATATTCTGCAACATGATAATTGGCACACCGATTCTCAATTGCAGTACATGCGGTGGTATCCCTGGCAGATCGAATGAATTCAAAAATAATGTTTGATAATTAACCACTTCATCTGCTTCCACAACAGTGTCGAACTGCCTATCGTAGTTTGTTTGAATATGCTGGTTGTCCATCAACTGGTTCTCCTCGTTTGCGTCATTCAAATGATTTTCTACCGATATTCTATGTATAATACGTAGGCACTTCCGAATATAGTAGTATTTTCGCAAATGGGTCATTTTGACAAAATTTGAAGAAAGCAGTTTAACGTTGTAGCCAGTGAATTTAGGACAATTTGTTGCACATTTGCAGCTGTGAAATGAACGCGTTGTCCATTCTCTAGATGTACTGCTAAGTGAACAACAGCTGGACTTCGTTCACATATGGGAAATGAGAGAAGTCGCCACACAGCTTCGTTGCTGCTTGTATATCTTCCAGCCTGATGCTGTGCGATTTCATCGGTATGTAATACCGCATTCCTATCACTTCTTTCAGACTGCACGCCAAAAACTGTCATGTCGCTGCCTTTGTTCACGTACTTACAAATGTATTTGATCGATTTGACGGAATTACAATATTCCACGTTTATATGCATTTTGTATGCTTTTAATAGCAAAAGCGAATATGGAACAACCCATCGGTTATCTACTTTAATGTCAACATTCCATATGTGTACGGTTGCTAATTTACTGCCATGTTCTGCTGATCTTCTGTATAAAGGATATCCATCGTTTCGTGTAACTATGTTGGATATTAAGCTCGAGGATATCGCTTACAGCATTTTCCGTATATCATGCATGGTGATTTTGGGTTCAATATACCGCAAGGTCCATGTATTATATTTTTCGTCACAACTTCATACAAATAAATCCTTATCGATGTCTGCATCCGGTATTTCAGCGCATATTACATCGTCGATTTCGTTTGAAGTGATTTTGTCTTAAAGCCAGATTAGTATATGTGCATGTAGCAATCATCTCTTTTGCCATTCCACTGAGTACATCCAGCAGCGCACAGACCCAAATACTTCATGTTTTACAATGAAATCTATCAGCGATTTCAGCTTCTATCTGAAAACACGTGCCGTAATGTCATACCTATCCATCTGCGATTGCCCAGGAAAAGATTTTGTATGTCATCCCAAGTTGGATTGCATGTGACTTTAATTAACAGTCTAGATTGCATGTGAATGTAATTAATGGACGCCTGTATTGGCGAACATAAAGCGATTACATTTTGAGCGTGCTCATGCATATGACGTGGACTGCCTGCTATGAAGATGGCAAAATCGTTTTACAACTGCATCTCGTAAATGAATATATTCTTCAGAGCGAAGCTTGGTCTGATTCAAACGGATGAATATCAAACGTTCTGTTTCGATTTTTGCAAAAATATCTACGACATATTGGTGAAACAACTGACAGAATTTCAAGATGTGATTGTCTTCATTCTTTCGAATCATTAATCGGTATGAATAATAGTTCATTGCGCTGCATTTTTTATTTGTTTCTTCGCCACTGATTGGATTTATTATCTTAACATTGAAGCAATATCCATCGGCACCATCCCAAAAAACGATTGAATATTGCAAAGCATCGTAGCATCGATGAGTTTCTGCAATTTTTATCAATTTTCTCCTGTGAAGAACAATGTCTCTACTTTCGAGTTGATCTCCGACTATAACAATTGCCACTTCGTCTATCGTAGGAGCATTGAATCTTCGCACCTGTTCTCCAGTAGATGTTCTGTCACCATGAGTAACAATCTGGTGTGAATCAGATGCATCATATCAATTGAACAAACGCTTTGATAAAATTGCAGAAACTCATCTGTTTTTTTTTTCGTGAAAAAGCTGTTACAATTAGAAAACGACGGATCTTTTTATGTCGGTATGGATTCCGGAACGTGAATTTAAAAATTCCGTTGGATAATTAACCACTTCATTTGCATCCAAAAGTGTCGATGGACTTGTATGTGATGCTTCGCTTTGAATGTTAAACTGAATAATATTGTTAAATTCGTAGACATCTTTGTTCTTGATCGCAAAAATACTCGTTCACTCAGTCAATCGTGATTCTTATAATTGGTTTGAATATTGGAAAATATTTTTTCAACCAGTTCTTCTTTCAACGTCACCAAATTGCAGAAAGTTATGAGGCAATGCGATTCGTCCTGAGTCCCGATCACCTGGCATCTTTCCGTACCCAATTTCCAGCATTGATGTGAGAATATCTCAGCTGAATATGCATATTTGTAGCTAATTTTAACGTCTTTAGTTGTCGCCATAAAAGAGAAATTGACTTATGAATGAACTCGAATTTAAACTCTTGTTGTCGTCAAACTATTCCGTATTTTCCTGGGATATAATAACCAGGTTCATTGGAAAGTATCATTCCTGGCATAAGTTTTACTTTATTCCCTTTTGATGTTGCTTGTGGTCCTTCATGGACTGATAAATAACTTCCTACTCCATGTCCCGTACCATGCATATAATCCATTCCAAAATTCCATAAATGAGTGCGTGCCAATATATCTAGCTCCCCACCAGTAGTGTTGAGAGGAAAAACTACACTTGCTACAGCAATATGGTTAAGACTCATTCAGGCTTCGAAGTCCTGACCTTTTAATTCCTTCGGAGCTCCTCTTTCAGCATTGTCACCTGCTGATTGGTTGACCCACATTGTACAGAAAGTGGTCAATAAATTCAGTTTGCTCACTTGCTTTTACCCGTCACAGGTGTGACAGTTTAAAAAAAAAAAAAAAATAGATTGATCTATATAGATACATGTACTTATTCGAATGTAACATTATTTCAAAGCAATTTTTTTTTCAAAGTTTTGTATCAAAATTTCAAAGCAATCAGTAAGAACTTGCAACGTTGTGTCGAAAGTAACAACGAACATTTATATTTTTATTTACATAAACTAGCTGGACCCAGTCACAAGTTGCCATGGCAAAACTTGATCAAGTCCAGCTAGTAGGTCATAATTGGAATCATAACTGTAATTAGTGTTACTGTAACAAATATTGTAATGATGTATTGTGATCATCATTTTAGAGCTGTCATCATTTTCAGCAACATTAACAATTGGGATGAACAGAAATACAAAATTTACTCGTTAATACACGATATTACTTAACTTTTGTCGCCAAATACTTCAGTGATAATAATCCATCTGACTTAAAAGTTATATAGCCAGAGAAATAATTCTATTCAACTTATTTTTTAATGTATAAAAAAAATATAAAAATTAAAATAGATTAATCGAAAGTAGATATTTATCAAAAATTGTATTCTAACAGTTATAAATATTTTACAGAATAAGTGTTAAAAAGATTCTTAAAAATAAAAGAAAAGGCATTTAGATGACTGACAATGGTATTATTCATTTACATTCAAATAGGATTATGCGTCTGTTGAAATAATTGTATCAAAGTAGCTGATGACATATAAGTAATTTATTGTTTGGTTATCCAAAAATTTTTTTCTGAAGTTTCAAAGTTGAATTTAACTGAAATTCAGAATTTAGTGGAACTGAAATAATCAGTGAACTTTAGGCAGCTATGCTCATTTTATAAATTACTTTCAATTCTCGAATAAATATACCAAATTCGTTTTGCATATAGTTGAAAATGAAATCACTGGAGCTGTCAATGGAATTATTTTAATCCTAACATAGAAGAAAATAAAGCACTAATGATGGATAAACATGACAATTTGATTACTTTAACAAATCTGAATCAATACAAATTTTATAAATATCATTGGATCATATGACATTCTTTCGAACAATGGCGAATAGTTGATATTAGCTTACTTTCTTCTTTAATAGTATCTCATTTAGAATTCTAAGCTATTTATTATTAAATTGTAATATAATAGTAATCATTTCTACAGGTTTCACATGCATATTGTTGCGTTTAGTTTCCAA
>JAOVVO010000350.1:0-81980 GCA_028564675.1 Onchocerca lupi | reverse complement strand
TATATATATAATACTAAGACAAAAAGAAACAAAAAGGTAAATAATAAATATAAGCAGTTTAACATCAAGAATTCAATTTGTTTATCTAGCGTAGCATTTAATTCATATCATTTCTGATTCTTTAAAGATCGAAACAATATTCTAAAACAATGACTTGAAGGAACTAGTCAAGTTCTATAGGTTGAAGAGCAAGATTAACCAGTTTATTCAAAAAATTTCAGTTTGAAACGAAGTTTCCCGAGTAAACAGTTATTTAGAATACCTCTACATTACTGAAAATAATTTATCAGAAAACAAAGTGAAAAAATTCTTATTATCAATGCAAGAGTTTAAGCCTTAAAATTAATATTAAATTTGCCAAAGATTACAACAAAAAATTGTAGCTCAGTTGTCATGCAAAAGCGGTTGTTATATTTCTTCACTGACCGTACTATAGTAAACTTAATGAGGTTCTTTTTCTTTTTTTTTTTTTTCTTTTGTCAGAGAAAACCCTAAATACTATACTGGACTGACCCTAATAAGCTCATGTCAGATTCTCATGATTGCCATTACTTTTTGCTATGAAGTCTCTACTACTCAACCTTCTGATAGTCATGACTCCCCTTTATAAAGCCATGATCCAGCTGATTTCTCCACACATCTATCCAAACACACCACAATTACGTAATCCGAATACGTCTTTGACATAATGCTAATAATATGTGCAAGATGACAAGTTTTGGAAGACCAAATCAATTTATTCGTAGTTTTGGATGACTCATCAAATTATGCAAACAAGGTTTAAACACCAACCTTTTTATCACTAAGAGCTTTAGCTGCAATAAATCCTTGCTCCAAACAAAAACCAAACAAATGCTTGAGGATAATTACTGCTTCACCAATTGATGAACAATTTTTAATTTCCATTTCGGCATCATGACAAGTTTCCGCATCTACCGTCCCCGAATCCTATAAAAAAAAACGTAAGTAGCGCTTTTACAGAAACAATATATTACAGAGTAATGGCCAACTAAATAAACAGCTTAAATTAAGCAGTCGCAATGTCAAAATTATTACACATTACACTGAGATTTTCTAAAACACAAAACCTTTGAAAGCATGTATATTCTTTATCTTTGATGCAAAAACAACAAATACACATGAAACAACGAAATAAATAATAAAATATGAAATGAGAACAGAATATAGATAAAGCAGCAGTAAATGTCTGCTCAGAAGGAGTATATAAGCGTGCATATATTTTATCTTTTACACATCCTCATCCTTCGAACAGGTGTTACTTTTCAAACTCCTCAGCACTTAATTTTATTAAAAATACATTTCTCTTTCATTCTGATTCCTATAAATTAAAAAATGAGAAATCATCCTGTAAAATCGGAAAAATTATGATTGGATGATAATCAGAGCAAAAAGGAATAGCTATATAGTATGAATATAGTGAGTGTGGGCTTAGCAAAACAAATAAATAGCTGATAATGCTTGAAATTACTATAATAAAAAAATCTAATTTAAAATCCATGCAGCAGTTTGATTCGCTTCCTTGTCTACTTTTTCCATTTTAATTCACATCAACAAACTTTTAAACAAATTCTTTGTGAATGTAAATACATATGTGATATGGTTATGTAGCAGCTAACTATAGTTTCTTCAACAGCCCAATTCCGGTATCAAGTGTAATATTCTACATAACAATCATATCTTTCTTAGAAGCTATTTCACCTTTACAGTTCATACTTCTAGTCTTTTTGTGGTACATAAAAGAAGTGACTGATAATCAATCAATGAAACTTAAAACTAATCGCATTTACAACTATTTCTTCTTTTTCTAATGGCAATTTTAAGTTTCTCCAATGTTTTTGGCTTTCTTCTTTTGTTTCTGTTGTTTTATTGTTCAGTAGTATCATTGAAAAAAGGAAAAAACCAAACTTTCTTGAAGTAGTTTTGCGATTTCTTGAATGAAAACTTCGTAAAAAATTCCTTAGCTTCTTTCATCTTATTTAGTACTCATATGTATTTCGCTATACAGAATCTGAAGAAAAAAGTTTTTCAAAATTTTAAAAGAAAAATATGTATAGGACTATGACCCCTCATATTCTGTAGCCTAGATCATAAAAATTTTTCTAGAAGTTTTAATCCCTTCTAATGCTCGATTTTGTGGGCATTTCTTAGTGAATTCTTGCTTTCGCATAACTAAAAATAACTATTCCTTTAAAAAACATAGCGAGCAGAAGAGAAACTATTAGTCCAAACATTCTTGAAAACTCCGATATAATTAGAATTTAGCCTATTTTTCAATTTAGGTTACAAGTTCAGTTTCCATCCTCAGTAAGTGGCAATTCCCTAGATAACTAATTCTGCTTTCAAGCTAAAGCAGAATTTGTTCTCTCTCTCTCTCTGCAGAGAAAGAAATTCTGTGTCAGAAATAGAAACATTTATGGATCAGAAAAGAGGAATCAGAAAAATAATTTAAGTAGCTGATCAGCGTAACCTTTAATCTTTAAGGTGTGAAACTAGAATAAGTATCAACTTATATTTGACCAGTAGTGATAGGATTTAAAAATAATTAATTAAAATCAAAAACAGTGAAGTCTTGACTGTATTTAGAAAGCATACATGTTTGATATTTGGAGCTCTTGCAATGTAAAAAATATTTTTCTTAAACATTTCATTCCATAACATTTGCTCTTAAAACTTGTAGGAAAAACTTTTATGAGCTCATTATCCCAAGGCATTCAAGTTTCGGAAGTGTCACTTTGTTGCCACTCCATTCACCAACTTCTTGACTTTTTTCAAATTTGCTTTAAATTTTTTTTGTTTGCAATTATTTTTTGCCATACATCCTTGCTTTTTGCTACTAATTCGACATTTTCTGCTACAGAAATGTCTAATGTCTATACGGTTCTCGGAAAAGACATCTATTTCAGCTATTCCGTATCTCAGAAAAACCTATCAAATTTCCGGAATAAATAAGTATGACCGTATTAGGCATGTAATTATTAGTGGAGAAGTCGATGGAAAAAATTCAGTGCATAGATGTTGCATGATTTATATATAATTTCCATTCAGTCTTTTCTCTGTAAATTAATCATTATTATTGTTGCAATTGGTCTGATGTTAACGGCATCAGTTTTCATACCTAAAAGTATTTCCATCCAACTTTTCTTCCCTTTTATTTTCTTTGCACTTCAATCTTCAAAATCTCTTCATGCGTAAAAAGAAAATGAGAACCTCGAGAATTACAACCGTCATATAAGGCAAATAAGTAGAAACAACTGGAGGAGTGAAGGGATGCTCTTTAACATTCCTGCCAACTTACTTGCTAATCAGTGATCCAATGCTTCAACTTTTGACTGACATTTTTTTTTTTTTTCACAGTAAGGTATGTAAAACTATCTCTCAAATGAAGGAAAGTTTCCAACAGCAATGGCATCAGTGATCAGTTGAAGAAAGCCAGCTGCATAAATATCAGTTGCTTTAATGAGGAATAGTGGAGAGAATAAGACAGGTAATGAAAATAATTTAGCATTCTGGAACACACTGAATCGCTGTTGCGATCGTAACAAGAACTTCGCTCTTTTTCTTTTCCTAGTTATCAAACTTTCTTTGAAAATGTTGAATAAGTGATCAACTTCTAGTACTCTTGCAACAGGAAAAACCACTCGGAATATTTCAGAATTGAACGGACTGTTATTAAGTATCGTTCATCCACTCTCTTACATTCATATTCATCTATAAATAAGTATCTTAGCAAATAATTAAATGAATAACAGCAAGTATAATGCTATTAAAAGTATTTTCTTGAACAATAACAATAAATGAATTCATAAGGTATTAATTAATAATATTAATTGCTATCTCACTTCCAGTGAGTTGGTAATCTTTATATTCTCTATTTTTAAGAATTTTTTAATTATTCGATCGGCTTTTACTTAATTTATTGACGAAGTTAAAAAAGTTGACAACAATCTTTTCATGATATTCTCTTGTTTATCATTACAAAAGATGATTGCTCTTTTCTTTTCATCAAACAAAAATTAAACTATAAGCTTACTGGGTGTGACAGATCACTATGAGACGTTGATTAAGCAAATGGGAGAAGACAAAAGAAATGAGAAGGGAGAAACAAGAATAAATGAGCTTCTCCTTAATTATAAACTATAAACAGTGACTTATTATAACCATACCATTAATTATTATGAACAGTAGTATTTACTGATGCGAAATATATGAACTGTTGTTCAAAAATAAACCAATCAAAATGCTACTGCAAACCTGGAAGCAATATTCCCTACCAACATGTCATTAAAATTCGAATTCACTATTCCATTTTACTTCTTTCACAACTTGTATAATCAAACGGCACATCTTTTTATCCTGCCTTCTCTGCATCTTTTTTTTTTTACTGTTTTACTAGCTAAAAAGTGCTTGACTAACATAGATTTTTGCCCTTGAGGGATCAAATTTTTTCTTCAGTCTCGAATAATTGTGGCATTCTTCTTGCTTTTGTTGTAACTTCTGCATATCAGTTTAAGTATCTTCACTATCAGTTTGAAAAGGGAATTAATCGGATTTTTCTTAGACTTATCGACCCAGTAATACTATTCCATTTATTCTTTTTCCTTTTTTTTCATATAAAAGACTAATGCATTGCAGTTTTCAACCAAACTTTTCAATGGTGAAACCTTGACGAGTGTACGAACAGACTGAATGTATATATACACATTCAAATAACAGTGAACCCTAGGCTATTATTGTGATATATATTCTGAAAAGCACTCAAATTATTTTCATTTTTACTAACAGAGTAAAATGAAGCTTCTTGCAATGTCTCGGTATTTTGACATTACTTAGAGAAGTTCCCCGGAGCAAGATTTAAGCAGATTCTCAAGTTATAATGATCCATTTTTACTGAATTTCTTGTGATCATATAATTTCATTTAAAATAGAATTAATTTGATATTTGTCTAGTAAATTCTAGTCTTTCCTCCTTTCTTCTCTGATTTTTGAACTGAATCAAAAAGTCGATAGAAAATAGCAAAAAGGAATAAATAAATAAATTATATATATATATATAACACTTCATTTGATAAGAAATAAGATGACTTAAGCACAACATCTCTGAGTTTTTCCTAGCATTTATACATTGATATAAATTCACTTCATATAATCAAAAGTAATCCTTCAGCAAAATTGTACAACTTTTTTCCTCTTCTCATATTTCTCATATTTGGTGTGTTACCATCTTCCAGTCTTTTTTCAAAACTTTGATTTTGGATGTGGACCATCTCATTACTCTCTGATCTTTTTCGAATAAACTTAAATACACTATTCAAATATACTTTCAGCAGCAATCTGAACTGAAAAACATACAAAAAGTATGAAAAATACATACTTCAATTATGTTTGATGAAATGCCCACTACAATGAAGTAATTTTATCTAAACTAGATCGATTGGCTTCTATGTTAACAATTAGTTAAGAGGTGAGTCGAAAGAGTAAATGTTATACTTGTAGTTCTGAAGTAAATAGAAGTTTCTTCATTTTCTCCAGAACTATGAGTTCAGCAAAACTTCATTTTCTCCGTTTGTCTGAATAAGATCGGAAATTCTCTGCATATGAAAATCATTACACGGCAGCTCTGTATATATCTAAATATATATAGCTATCATATGTGATTGATTCACAGGCCGGAATTATATATATATATATATTAGGTCAAATATATTGCCTAGTAATGATAAATGCTAAGGTAAATTTATAAAACAGGAAATATTTAATTTGGAAATATCGAGGAGAAATCAAGTACCAATCAAATTACGAAGAGGTCATCTTTGACCTAGATGTTTTAGGGCAAAAAAATAATTAGAATGATTTTTTTTTCACAATATTGTAGACAACACGTACCTGTTGCTGAAGTAATAGGTTTTATATCAATAAAAACAACAAGATCATTCTTAGAAGTAAAACAAAAAAAGCAGTAAAGACATATCGCCTTTAATTGCAATGTTTAATCTTCCCTCAAGTTATTTGAGGTTTCTTTTTAAAAATGATTTTGCAGTAAACACGCAACTATTAAAACAATTTCGGAATTTCATTCGATTCGCAGTAACATTCGATTGAAAAAAATCTCCATCCTATGAAAGAGAGATTGCTTGACACAAATGTGTATTTCACAAAGAATCCTTGACGTAAATGTGTTTGCGTAGAAAAAGTAATTAGTCTAAATGCTGCCTGATGGAGATGTCTGCATTTTAAATCCTTTAAGCAATAATATTTGATAAAACATAGTTCATCAAATTTGAGGAAATACATAAGAATCTTGCTTCACTTAAGAAAACTTAATTTGAAGAGAAATAAAATTGGAAGTTGGCTATTAATGTGAATTTTAATTGCTTTTTTCTTTGCTCTTAACTACAAATATGTCTTTCTAGACCGTCTTCGAATAGAATGAATCTAAATTAAAGAAATTTCATTCAAATAAAAAGGAGTGGGCCGTATTTTCAATTCACTTATAGTCCACTGCGTGTAAAAAGGAAGTGACGTTTTCACAAGCGCTGAGTAAGGCATATTGAAATGGTTCCACTTTTTATGATGCTGGCAGATAAATCAACAGGTTCAGACTATATGTAGATAAAAAGAAACAGAAGATATATTTCAAGACAAGATGAAGCTGAGCAGCCCAAGGATGGATGTAAGCATTCAAAAAATAGATATTTACATTTCTGTTTCATTCTTATTTTTTCTCAGAAGCAAAAAGTTCCTTCTCAGAATTTTCCTGCTTCACCATATTTTCTTGATGCATTTTGACCTTATTTCACTCTGCTGAAACAGTAAAAAAGCCTTACGCAAATTAAATTCTTTTTTAGAAAAAAGTCAACACTCTAACGTCCAGAAGTGGATTGCACATTTCAAAATTAATTTAACCTGCTATTCACCACAGCATATATGGTGGCAGTAACATAAAGTAAGAAACTCTATATCGGCTCATTTTTCAATCGTAAGTCATGTCTTTTTAATGAGGAAGTCAAGCAAATTAGCTATAACAACAAAAGTCTGTTTATTTCTTTTTGCTTGTCTAATTCTCTGAAAATAAAGATACAGCAACAGCATTATTTTTTTTTTCCATAAGACAGGAGAAAAAGACTCAGAATAAATTACAAACATTTTTTGGTTTAATATTCATCCTAACTGTTACTTAACTATTCACTGGAATGTATCCTAATATCGTAACATTTTGCCACATACCATGTTATTCAGGCTTGCTCGACATGTCCGTGTCTATTTTTAAATGGAATAAAACCACCTTAAGTTAAGCACTGAATTCTAACTTCTTCAGAAAAATGACGAAGTAGACTCCTATCAAAATAACTGTTAATCATTACGAATAATAAACAAAAAAAAAAACGGTAGCTAGGAAAAATGACTGGAAATTGAAACTAAATAATATAAGTGGAATCTAATAATGAAACGGGCAATAGCGTTAAATGACTGCAGAGCAGAAGGAGGATATGAATGGTATAACACTTGATAATGATTTATTTTTAGCATAATGAAAGAATGAGCGGAATTCTAATATAGGAAAGTGGTAGAATATAGGATTAATACCGGATACTTCATGCTTTGAATGCTGTTACATGCTGATGAAATGAAGTGACATAAATTCTAAACAATCTAAACTTTTTTATAAGTTTCTTTACATATCTCTGGCGCTTCTGGAGAAGTAGAACAAGGAAGAGATGGAGAAAACGGAGATAAGAAGAAAGGAGAGAAAAACAGTGGAAAGTATTAGTCTGGTCTTGTCACGGTTGTTTCTTTTGGCTGCTGGCTTCAAAGAAGCGGCTCCTTTTTATCAAACTCACTAATTAATTCTTCAATTCTTCTCTTCAAATCCCAATCCAAATTCAAATTAAGGAAAATTCCTCTTGACTACTTAGAATTTCCATCGAATTCAAAAATAAATTGCTTAAAAATAACAAAAACAAAGCATTATTGCTTCATATTCGTCTTTCTTCAAGATCCTCTTCCATCAATTTTTTAATATTCGTTCACTGTTTTCATCGTTTCTCAGAACCTGCTTAAAACATATTTGAAGTATCATGAATTTTACCCAAGTGTTCACAAAGCTCTGTTCATTAATTAGGTCCCATAAATGCTAAGAAAAAACATATTCTATGCTGCTGAACAAAAAAAACCGTAAATCGGAAATGATCTTAATAATTTTGCCCCGCAGATCGCTGCATTGTAAATGCTTCCAATGCTTAATAAAATCAATGTTTATGTAGCGATAGTCGATTAATTAATTAAAAGTCTTCCATATTTTTAATCACCACACGTCTTCTAACAGTTGCAGTACCAATATAAATTTTCTTCTGCTATTTTATTCATTTGTATTTGCGATAATTAAAGCACTTTATCTAGTTTGAGCAAAAAATTTCTCATTTTATTTGTCCAGAAATTTCTTGCTAGGAAATAGGCTTCAGCAAAAAAAATGCTGAAGACTTTCTTAGATTAATTAACTTTCCCATTACAAATGTAATGAAACACGCCTAAATACTATTTATTTTGGACATATATATATATATAATACATCTATTAAACATTCTGTATATAAAAAAATCCTGCAAGATCATTTACTCACTCATTCATTAACAAAAAATCCCAAGCCATATTCGAAAAAATGTGAATCTCCTGGATGCATCTGGGAAAATGGCGTATTCTCAATTTCCAATCTTCCGGGGAAGCTACGCCTTCTTCCTTTCCCTTTAACTCTCTCATTTCAAGTATACGTGTACCCAATCTTCGTTGAACATAACTTCACTTAAGGAGACTTAGAATGCCGACCTTGATAGGTAGATAGTTTTGCTATATTCACTTCCGAAAATTTAACAAATTCTTGATAATTTATCAAAAAGTCATGTGTTCTTTACTGGTTTTCTTGGTCCCTTCACTGTCAAATATATTTTCAATCAGTCTTTTCAAACTGCCCAGTAGGGAATACCAGTAAAAAACATAGCCATTACTTCTGTAATTTGAAATAAACAGAGCGATCTTATTAGTACGACATTCAGAAAATACACACTATTTATTCATATCAAAAGATCTGGAAGAAGAACATTAAGACTTAAGGTTTTTTAACATATCATACAGCAACCATAAAACTGTTCACCATCATAACTTTTCGGAGAAGTCTGGCAAGTCCAGTTAATTCTTTCGTTATAGTAATAAGGAGGTCAGAAAGTAAAACTGGAAAGCTTGTGAAGTGGACGCGCTTCTAAAAAGCAACCATCCTATCATCCGGTTTACGAGTTTCTAACAAAAAAAGAAAGAATAGTCATTACAGAAAAGTTGGAAATTATGTTATGAGATCGATGACTAGAGAAGTCCAAATTGCTTTTCCATACATATATATATATATATGTATGGAAAAAGTATACATATATGTGGGTATCTGTAAAGATAAAAATTTTGATAGTTAATATATTTATATATATATCACACATCATAAATACTGCATCTATTTTATTACATATAAATCTTTTTCTCGAATCCAATACTGCAGAGCACCAAAAAAAAAAACAATTGCAGATGTATTTGAAGCGAAAGTACCACTAACAACAACAGTAAACAGCACCCCATGTCTGAAGAATACCGAAGATCCAGCAGCATTCTAGTAAAGGTATCTTAATAATTTTTTTTTATTTCAAAATCAATCATTTAAAAACTTGAAGTGTTGAAATCAAACCTATGTAATATCTTAGGGAAGCAGTAAGTTATAACTTCAGCCAATATTTTTGTTCAACGTATGAATTTCTTCCACTTGCAAAAATGCTTCAACTTTTTCTAAACGCTAAAATCCAGAAAATAATCAACAAAATTCATCTCCATCCATCAATCGGGAAACTTCAAAAGCGTTCTAATCGCCCTTTCCAATTAACAATCATATCTTCACAACACTATTCAAAAAAATCCAAAAATCAATATTTGAAATTCACAGTCTGATAATTTTTCTGCGGATTCATAAGAAATTTCTCCTCTCACACCATAATCTAACCAATAGTGGCTTCAATCATTTCATTTCTGTTTATTTTAGCAAAAATATGGTGGGGAAGTACGTGGCAGTCATTGTAGCGGAAGCATAAAAATACCGCTTCGAAGTTCAATCAGTGTTCAGAAACGAACAAGCAGAACTTCGATAGGTGGACAGGTTATTTTTACATGCTTTTATTATTAGTTTGAAAAAAAAATTATTCTCTTTGTTTAAGTAATCAAATATATAACTTAATATTTGTTAGTTGCATCCAATTCTTTTTTATTCAGTGACTAAAAATTTCGAATTTAAATTTAAAGCCTAATTTAATCCCGAAATTGAAATGAAATTCAAGTCTAAACAAGAAACGGAATTCATATTTTAAACTAACTTCTCTATTTTCTCATACTAAACAATATTTGTCGTTTAATCAAGTAAAGCACAACTTTTAAGCTTTTCCTCTGCATAGTTGGATCACTGCTGAGCTTCAGCATATGCGTATGGTTAACAGTGTTCAGCCAAGACATTCGATGGAGAAGATTGCTATTTGCTGCCGGAGCTGCATTATGTTCTTTGCTTTTTGCTGTACTTGCAGCACAGACGATGCGAAAGGCTAAACAGTTCAATCTTTTTTCATAAGTTTTATGCAAAATCTATTGAAATATGTCCCACTGTGCTTCGAAATTAATCAACCAATTTTGTTTTGTTTTTTAACATTCCACATGGAAATTAATCAACCAATCTTGTTTTCTTTTTTAACATTCCACATGAAAATCGTATTAAACGAAAAATACTCAGTTCTCCTGTGAAATATCCTGAACAAAACGGAACTGAAACGGTCAATTCCGAAATAAGGGGATATTTTCAAAATGGCTAAAAACATGCGGTCCGAATCACAAACTTCCCAGAAATCAGATGAATAAACTGAACAGCTTGACATAAGCCCCATGAATTTCTTTTAGCATGCAAATACTATTTTAGTGGAAAACTTCAATTGTGACTTGAGTACTCACAGTTCAGTAAAAATTTCATGTTTTCGGAAAAGAATCTATATTCAACTTTCGGATCTTTTTACGGATTTCAGATCATCATCAGAAACAACCATACCGAATTTAGCAGCTCGGCGCTCACTTGTGAGGATATCCAGAAAGTCGATGTGTGAGAGCAATTTGAATCAAGAGGAAAGTGGACCCAACAATCAAGAGGAGAGTACCAGCTCATAACAACCCCTGAATTCAATACAAAAGGCGGTAATGGTATCATAACCCTACGGTCGAAGGAATTCCATCGCTTGTACTTAATGTTTAACAAATGAACAAAGAATTCAAGACAATCTAGGGTAAGAGCAGAATATCCATAAATAAAGGCTGATCAGAGACATTTATTTCAATTTAAATGAAGAACAATAGCAAACAAAAATATTTGTTTTACTTTTTAATCTTTCTTCTCTCAAAAAATTCTAAAACGTATATTATTCATGGATATTTTTTTCCATAATGAAGAAATAACCCAATTGCCTAAAAATGCTTCCATTATTTTTAACTCCATCCAGAAAACAAAAAACGAAAGCTTCTTCCGACATCTACAGGAACGTATCAATTAAGTTCAGTGATACGAATCAGTAAATAAATCCCTATTTCTCCTTTAAACCATTCGCTCTTTGATCATATCTAATAAAATCTGATTCAAGAAATTTTAATGGGGAAATTTAATCAGGTTAAAAACCAGACAGTTCACTTTGTTTTCCCACGCATCCACTATTTTATCTTTTTACTGATTTGGGACATGTTTTTATTTCGTCCGTCAATTTTATTGCATCATTGGTTTGTTAAGTACTTCATAATCCATTTCACATGATGCGGCAACATTTACTTTTAGATTTTAAATGAAAATTGTGCGTAAAAAATGATTAAATAACCCAGAAAAGGATAACGAATGAGGTTTGTACTCGTAATCTGTTTAAAGACTAAGTAAAAATGATGTGTGAAATACAAGACAGTCTCACTAATATTTTATGATTCCGAAATTTAAATGAAAATCTGAGTAATAAGCAAGAATTTTTACCGCCCAACATATCCGGCATAAATCATTTCTCAATTCACTTTCCTGTTGTTTCATCAATCACTTTTATTAATGTATGTTACTGATGGTTATTGAGAAATGTTTCCCTTATTATTAAAATAATTATGCCATTTTGATGTCTTCTGTCATATTTATCTTTTACCTAGTTCATACTTTCAAATTTTTGCACACTTAACTCTTTCTATTGATTTTTAAGTCTAACTGATACTGGATTGGTGTACCGATATACAGATTCAATACTTACTGTGAGTCACTAAAGACTTTTGACGCGAAAATTTTCTTTTCATACAGAAGTAAAATTCTTGAAGCTGTTTTCAATCATGATCAAATTTGGTCTAACTAAGGTTAATTCTTCTTAAATAGATAAAACTAAGGTCGCCCATTACTCGGAGCAGTTTAAGGCAGGCTCAAAACCCTCTATCATATATGAGAGAGCTAAGAATTCCTATAACGTGTCAGATATGCAAAATGATGGGAAAAAAGTTTTGAAAACAAATACCTTAAAAACTGAAAGGCTGCACAGAAAATACATTTCTGACAAGAAATGAAAGATCATCAGTTTTTCGTGGCGACAGAAATAAATTAGACTTCAAACACGATGGAAATTCCGTTAAGAAAAGAAGAGATAACTATAAAATTTGCTTTTGAAACTCACGGTAGAAGAATAAAGGAAGAATCCTGCACTGTGAATTCCAAACACAATGTCGAGTGGCAAACAGGTGCAAAAAGAAAAAAACTAATAACAAAAAATCTTTAAGACATCAGTGAATTTATCTTCATTCGAAATCAGGGTAATAGAACAACTAAGATTATGTCGCGAAAGTGCAGAACAAAAAGTCTTGAAACTACATCTCATCATAAAACAGAATTGCAAGAATGAGCTATAAGGCGATAAAATCCATAATATTTACTAGGTAATCTTGCAAAAAAACATTCCGTTCAATTCAGTTATAAGCTGTTCAAATTGAAGAAAAACAGCACATAAAGAGAAATAGTTATTTGTCAAAAAGAATGAGAAAACTTGTAAGAAAAATATTTACTTGGCTTATAAGATATAAAAAAGTAATAATTTTATGTCATCCACCAGTAATTTAAAGATTATAATAACTTTGTATTTTCACAGTCACTAGATCTTTGCAATCTGATGAAACATGCAAACAAAAAACACAACAAACCTTTCAAAGCTGCTTTTTTGAAATTACGTTAAAATACCCTATGAAGTAAAGGACTTGTAAAACAAATTAACCTTAATATTTTCATTATCGATACCAGCAATTGTATTTCGCAATTCGGTGAACTGTTCCTGAACGTAGCGCATCTTCGCATAACAACCATCAATATGTTCACCAATAAGATCTCTTTCAGCTAGATCATTTGCTTTGATAAATTGCTGCTCCTGAATTAAAATGTTTCATATAAATCTTATTCTAGATCACCCAATGTTTCCAGAAAATTACAGTATTCTGATGTTATATCATTCCGCAGTTACTACTAGCAGATTATTTCAATTCTAAACTATTCATTGTCCCATTAAACATATTTTGATTCCAAATCGTTTCCCATTCAATTATCCAGATTACATGATTCTATTAAGTAAAAGCGAGTAAACGAGCAATGTCAATAAAAATTGCCAGTCCCCTATGCGTTGTTTTCGATGTTTTTAACAAGAAAAAGCATGATTAAATTTTGAGAAATTTTCAGGACTGTATGACATACAAGCCGTTGAATCTCTTCGGCTAGAAAGCGTTTCTCAGCTACAATTTTCTCCAGCTCATCTTCCATCTTGGTGATCGCTTGACGTTGGCTAATTCTGCGGCGTATCTGTAATTTAAAGAGACCACAAATCTAATGTTTCACTAAGTTGCAAAATATAATGAATATATTAAAAGTCAGAAAAACTCACATTTTTCTCAATAGTCATCCACCTCGTTTTCGCCTTGTTCACTTCTAACTTTGTTAAAGGAACTGTACCACGCTCATGACGCAGTGGTGCTGATCGCATGCTCCGCTGCGTTCCATTTCGCTCACTTTTACGATAATTACTATGCTAAAGCAATAATTATTTTTGATCAACAAAACGATTCATGAATCGTTATTTTTTTGATCAACAAAACGAATCATGAAATACACATCCAGCATAAAAGTTACTCATCTACTTGCCTGACGGGTCTGCTGGCGCAAACGATTAACTTCATCGGCTGATCTTTTCAGGAAGTCTTCACGTTGGCGGTCTTTGTTTTGAAGTTTTTGGATTAAGTTATCTTTTTTCCTGAAATTTCTGTCTCCAGTGATCAGTGTATCATACTGAAAAGTTTTACAAAATTGAAAGCACAGTAAACGGCTTATTTTTATGCAATAATGCAGTGCACCAACAGACAGAACATAACAGACAAATTACATAATTAGTACTTGAGTAAATGTAACTGAGAATTGAAGCCTTGATACGATTATATCGGTAAAATAACCTCGATTCTTTTTCTAAACCAGCTAGCTTCTTCATGTTTGCTAATTCAATTGCTTTAGCACGTCTGGCTTCTTCTTTGATTCGCTGCATCAGTTGAACCTGATTAAAAATAAATTAAGCTCCAATGTCAGATCTAAGGTTAATAATTTTTTATCCGACTAGAACTTTTAGAACTGGAGTTTTAGAAACCAACATCACGAATCAAAAAAAAGCTCCAACTAAATTTACCTTTGTTTTCTTCAATTCATTTAGTTCATTCCTTAATCGTAAAAGCTGTTGTTGCTCTGCAACTTGTTTTGCTTGCATTCGACGATGTTCTCGTTCAACGGACTGCAATTTCCTAAATTCATCGCGCATTGCGGTTAGCTTCTTTTCGTAATCTTCACGAATCCTACGAACTTGCTCTGCGTCAACAACTTTCTGCGAATGCTTTGATGCTAAAAAGCGTATAATTAAAGACAACAATTAAGTCTTTACGAAAAAGCTTGTTCATAGTTCATACAATTTTTTGCAGAAATAGTTCGAATAAAATCATGAAGATTTCATAGAGCACAACAGCATGCAATACGTATTGCAAAATTCCGTTGAATCGTTTTCTTATGATGAGAATTGAACACATCCCTTATCTTGATAAAATGTGAAATACACTCTATCAATATGAATGTTTACTGCAATTTCTATAATGATTATGTATCCACTCACCCATTTCAGCCAATACTCGATCGCGCTCTACTTCCATCTCATTTATTCGCAATGAAAGTTCCGCCAACTTCTTCTCATACATGATTCGGACCGTAAATTAAGTTTTTTAGATATAAATGTATAACATTTGAATAGTTATAAAACAAAAACATGCAATTCGAATTTTAAATAAAAGACAAAAAGCAATTAAACCTCGGCAAGGCGACGCTCACTTTGCTCAAGCTCACTGACTAAGCGTTCTTTGATGGATATTTCTGCCTGTAAGTCGGCGAGATCGTCTCTGAGTTTAAAACATTCTGTAAAAACAAAAAGAAAAAAAAATTTATATCAATCTCGAAACAATAAGATAGATCCGTAGACTTCAAAAACTCATGAAATATCTTCTTGTGTTTGAAAACTGCACTTTCATGACTGACCGACTCTAAATTCGCAGTTACTGACAAGAACTTTATAACAATAACAAGATATCACCAGTTTCCGCTTCATTTTCAATTTCGATGTCTTCGTCATCTTCATCCCTCACCTCTTCAACATCATCCACATCAAAATCATCCATCATCATACTGGATTTCAATACATTATCATCATAATTTGCTTTCTCCTCTTCAAGTGAATCTTAAAAATAATAAATAAAAAAGTAACAAGCACCTGATGACAACTAACTTTATAGAAAAAAGCTAAACCCCACTAAAAAAGGTAAGACTCTATAGTTTAAAAGAAACCAACATTTCCATTATTCCGAAATATTCGTGAAGGGTAGAAAATAATTATTGCAAATTTACTTTCTGATATATTTTGCTTCATACGCTTGATATCCGCCTTTGCTTCCTGGATCAATGAGAAGGTTGGTGGGGATATCAAGACTCTTTTTACACTATTACTCGATGAATCGTTGATTATAGCAGCATGATTAGTTGGATGGTCCACAGGCATTCTTGTTGTGTTATTGGCTACCATCGCTTTCCAACGATTCATTTGCTGGTGCAGTTGCTCATTTGTTGCATGTGATTCCATTAATGCACATCTAAATATTTCTGTCTTAATTTGGAAAAAGCGTGTAATCTATCATATATATTAAATGAAACTAAGACTTTTTTACATGCAAAATTTCCATCTTTAATGAAACTTAAGAATCTTAAAGATTTGAAAGAAAAAGGGGAATATTAACCTCAAAGATTCGAGTTCATCAAGGTATACACGCACAGTAGTACCAAATGCATCGCCTTCATGTTCTCCTGTTTTAATCCTAGTGCTCTCTACAAAAAGAATCAATGAATGTCTATCAGACATAGCACCTATTAAACTCTGTGCTTCTTCATACGCTTACCAATAAATACATGCTGATTTTGACTCTCCGAAATACGCATTCTTGCAGATACTTCATCTCTTTCGGCCAACAGCTGAACATTCCGAGCTCTTAGCATTTCAATCGTTTCTTGTAAGGCCTTGACCCGAATTCTTAATTGACTTACATCCGCCTGAAGCAATAATTCAAATCTTTTTCTCAATAAAATGAATTAGACTCAAGATAAAAGAATAAGAACAAGAAGTTGTGAAAATGAGAACCATTTTTAACAACCAATAAAATTTATCTCTTCTCTTAAACTTATTTCTATGAACGAATTAGATCCAGCTTATACGGTTTGAATAAGACCCCTGCTGCTAATTTGGAATCACACAAACGAATAACTTTATTTAGTTTAGATCTTCAATTTGTTAATTATTCATGGTCAGACCTGTAACAATACATTTTCTCTGTACTGGTCGTTGAAGGACTCGATACCATCTAGAACTGTTATTCGTCCCTGTAAAATATTTGATCTACTAAACTTCTAGAAATATTTATAAATCTAAAGTAGAATGTTTTTCCTAATTTCCAGTAAAAAAAACTATGGTAGTATAATGCCCACAAATTATATATGAAATTGAAATACAAAGCCAACATAGTAAAATAATAACCTGTTTGAAGTCCAATAATTCAGCCTCTAATTCGGCTATGCGTGAACGTAAACGACCAATTAATTTGCTTGATTTATCCTGATTAGCTACAATCTAAAAAGTCAACTGCAGCGACTAATCATATCCTAAATTCATAAATAGATATGCTAAATTCTATTAAATCAAAGGAGTAAAATACCTTATTTTTGATATCTTTCGCTCGATTAGCGTATTTCAAGGTGTTCAGTGTTTCTACATAATCGCAATCCGATGGACTGATACAGGCAATCATTAAAGTTCGACTAAAATCATATCATATATATCATATTACAATGCTGATTTTATAAATCGCTTCTTCTCATCTCATCAAAAACAATTCATGCGATTTCTGAATAATACGATCATGCATAACCTGTTTCCACCAAGTGAATCTTGGAGTAGACGAGTTAACTTTGAATCTCGATATGGTATATGTACCACTTTGTCTGATGTTGTAGGTGTAGTTAATGCACATATAACATTACCCAATGCTAACTGAAATCAAGAAAATTGTAATACTTGGCAAAATATTCTTTTTGTGATACACTCCTTATTAAATATAGAAAACTAACCGTTTTTTAAATTTTACATATTACTTTGTAAATAAAAAAATAAAGGATGAGTTAATACCAATCCAAAATTGATATTAATGCCTTCTTTTATCCGATCACCAGTAGCACCAGTGCGTTTTAGACGCTCCGAGCCAGCTAAATCAACGAAATGGAATTTGGCACTTAAAAGTTCCAGTTCAGCAGCAGGAGACCCTTCCGATGCAGAAGCTTCGTCGCTTTGTTCAGCAGCAACTTGCGGATTGAAACGAGGCTAAAATTAAAAACTTTATAAGAACAGACATGATAATCCGACGATAGAATAAATCGTACAGTTAAAAATTCTACTATTACGCTAAATGAGTACTTTAACAATAACTGTTCGTTGCTGTTTAATTATCATTGTAAAAATGGCATGTGAACGCGATGATTGTTCGTTCATATTGGTTGAAGCAGTTTTGCGATTCAGTGCACCATTTTTCAAGACTTCTAGCGTCTAAAATTGAAGAAAATATGAAATATCTGTCGTAAAAAATATTTTTATAATGTCAATGTACTAAAGTAATTAATAATAAAAAAAGACCTGTAGAAAAGTTTCGATAGCAGCTTTAAATATTGACTTCATTAAGCTACAACATAGTTCAAATGTTATTAAACCTGTGAGGGACTTGTTACTGTAACTCGCGTCACACCATTTAAGAAGATTTCTCCCTTAGCGTCTTCATGAATACGAAGACCTGCAGGTGATCGTTCATGGCTTAGTAAATCGATTATATCTTCGTTGTACAACTAAAAAGAAATTGGTATTTATCCAAAAAACTCGATTCTTCGAAATATGGAATGAAACAGCTAAGAAAGCAGAAACTGCAAAAGTTGAAAAAACTAATTTGGGTTGCACTTCACTAATAAGCAATTCTGCTGAAAGTACCTCAACGAACTGCGCAACAATATCAAAACAAGGTTCTACGAAACCTTGCTCTAAAGCTTGTTGCTTGCGGAAGTCCATTCCAGAAAAAAGATGTCTAATAGCGCGCGGTACAATACCCACATCGATTTCGTTCATTACATCCATCAGATCAAATGCTGTACCCATCGTATAAGTTTTACCGCTGCCAGTCTGTAACATACTGTGTTGGATTCTTTGGAAATTTATGAACTCTCATGTCGACTAGCAAATAATCATGACGATCTATAGAAAATAAACTGATAAATTTAAGTAACAGGTAAGTGCCAGAAAACACCGCAATTAACGAAACTAAAATAAAGCAGGACGAAAATGAGTCTACATAGCAACATAATTTCAATTCCATGAATTATATGTATTTGGACACCTATATAAAACGAGAAACACACCTGACCATAAGCTAGAACAGTTGCGTTGAAACCTTCAAAAGTTCCTTCGATTAAATTTTTAACACAGTCATCATAAACTTTTTGTTGATGAGTTCCAATATCAAAGGCATAATCAAATGTAAAGCTTCTTTCACCACCAATTGTTACCTATAAACAAGACAGCGATTTACTTTTATGCAAATGAATTTTAACAAATAAGCTGGTGTATTTCATATATATAATGAAATTATGCATTACTTTACGCAAATTTGCACAATCAAATACCTGTGCTTCTTTCTGTAAAACGTTTGTGCAAATATGGCTATTTTCAACTTTTTCTCGATCAGATTGCGGCCTCACCCTGCAAACAAGTTAGAAAGGTGCCGAAAAGTGCAAATGAGACAAATAAGTTACAATTATTTGTACATTTTACCTTTTTATAAGGAGTATCGTTGCTAGGTGCCCTACTTCTGGTATTGTAGGTACAAATAAAAATATAGCAAATTAATCGAAAACTTCTCGTGAGTTATTTTAGCAAAGTGTTGAAATTTATGGACATTTCAGCCTTAAATAATAGTATTGATGGCAGAAAGCATCGGTAAAACATTAGAAAATACCTCACTGCAACGCGTACGCAATTTGGATCGCCCATTTACTGCGCAATCCGCTTTTGATTAGTGCTGAAAAACGCTTGTAACGGTAAAGATTTTCACTGTTTTTTAAAATTGCTCTAGCAAATTGCAAAACCCGCCAATTTATTCGTTTTACGGTTCAACAAATGGATATTTAATATCTAAATTTTTTAAAATAGAAGTGGATAATTTTCCAGACCAGAAACATGAAACAAATGGGAATGAAAAGTCTTAAAGTCTTCACTAAATAGTTATTTACAATATCACGAAAGAAATGTCAGCAACGAAGGATATGAGAAATAACCGTCTAAAACAGTGTAACAATGGGACAGCTGGATATGCATGCTGCACGAAGCACATCTATAATTAAATCTACGAGAGAAATGAGTGGAGCAGTTCGAGAGTTCGTACCTCCAGTTATTTCATAACAATTCACACCGACATTAACACGTAAACTGCACTGATTCTAGAGCACTGCAAGAACATGCAAATATGGAGGAACAACTACGACTGATTAGTGCTTCCGTGCAAAGGCCAGCAATGCGTTGAGAAGTACAACATACTTCTCCCTCACTATGACTACCTTTTTCATTTTTTATTCCGGTCTTTACTCAGTCATGGAAAATTGGATTGCAAATAAAGCACGGGTGGTAACATTGAAAGAAAAAAGGCCACTCAGCGATTCTGCGCTTCGCAGATTCACTTCTTCCAACTTCAGAAAGCTGCCTGCCATCAAACGTTGACCTTATCAAGTGCACTCCCAGACCTATCAATTTTAGTTATACTACTACAATAATGCTCTGCTTACTACACCGATTTTTGTTCCAATCCTAATCGTTCTCATTCGTATCCTCTCTTTCTCTCTCTATCTAACAATCTCTAATTGCATCACTTCGCTCCAGTTTCGTCTCTCCTGTTATAACTCTTTCCTGTCACTCTTCCCAACACAAATTGTCGTTGCTCCCCATAAATTTTTCTAACTTTTGATGGCATCATATTTCGCAAACAATAACTTTTCCTGCTTCTCTCCAACCTTCACTCTATTTTTTGCCTCACCACTTCTCACCGAAATGCGCTTTCTCCATACAGATCATTTAATAATGAAAATTGTGAGAACAGGTACCCTATCCTTTCTTCCGGTTCGTTTTCCTGCTCAGCAGGGATGACATTCTAAATTGATTTACGCCTACTGATTCTCTGTTTCCCATTATGACTCGCGTCCTAATTGTTCAATAAAACAATTTCGTTCTCCTTTCGTCAGCTTAAGAAATGTTCGGTGAAGCTCATTTCCGATACTAAGTCGCACACATTGAACGAGCTATTAACGTAACTTCTCACCGTAACGAAATTATGAGGAATGACAACATGACGAAATGGACTGCTAAATATTGAAGGCCAATAAAGCTATCTTTTCAATTGACACTTTAAGTGCCAAAACAACACCAAAGGTCGAACCAATCATTCCATTTAGATCACTAATAATTTAATAATGAACAGCTACGTAGAAAACGATGAATCTGGAATACTAGTTGTAGAAATGGTAGTGACGTTACAGTGACAATAAATTGATGGAAAAAGCAAGGTAAAAAACAGACGATTCATTCACAGATCCCACCTATTGTAATGTTTTGAAAAAACCGATCATTCCTGTCGCATCTTTTTTCCATCGCATTAATATGCATGATTTGCCGTTCAGCAGCGCTCACTGCTACTCTTATTGGCTCAAGCATCCTTTTATTGGTACCTTATTTTCCTTGATCTTAGTTAGACGAGAAATAATATAGAAAACATACCAAGAATAAAGAAGACCTAATGCGGGAATACTTTAGGGGACAAAACAAAGGTGAAAAAATGAACAACTTCCCTAGTGAGCAATTCAGTACAAGCCAACTTTCTTTGCACCACTTCCTTATCTGAACTTGGCTACCAGCTTGGTAATCATTATGCTTCGTGGTACGAATAGAATTTGCATTTTAATTCCAGTTTGACTGCAAGATATTTTCGGATCTCAAATATTTCGAAACGCTTTTTCTAATTTTATACTTGCAACCAAAAAAAAAAAAAAAAAAACCAGTTATGGACAAATCACTTTCTCGCAACTCTTTCATTTTAACCAATCCGTTTTGTACTGTCTCTCACAATGGAAGGAAGAAGTAAGTTTCGTTTTCTTTCGTCGTTTTCTGGATATTCAACAACAACGCTTTCTGGATGTAGAACGTCATACTTCTCGGCGTACTTGATATGTTAAGAATGTGAAAATGGCTATGTCGTGCAGTTGCAATAAACAAGCAAAGGAAATAAAATCTATCCATTTCTCCGAAAATTTTATGAACAATGAGAAAGATAAAGGGAAAAAAGAAAAAAGGAATACGTAATTCCTTGAGATCATAAATCGGGAATGGTCTTATCGACAGCTCCCCATATATTCAATGACACTCATAAGAAAATTCTAGCAAACAGAGAGGTCTTAAGCGGCTGAAGAAAAAGTACTGTGAATTCAACGCTATCAAACTGTTGAACAAACAGGATGGAATGGATATTTCCTAACATAGGGCTTATTGCAATAATACAATGCACGATGAATCCGTGATATTTATACCATTTTTTGTTAAATAGAAATTCTCCAATTCAGTCTGAAAGGAATGTGGTACCAGCTAAATGGGAGGATGACAACTCCCTCAGTACAGAATGATTTCAATGATATCACTAAGAGAAAAAGGAGAAATGGTAATATGTTACAAATCATAGCTTGAATGTGAAGATAACAGAGCGATATATCGGGTAATATTTAGCGATACATGTATCAGTAAAATCCAAACATTTTATAATAAAAATACGATAGGATAATCAATGTATAACAGAAATTTCCAGTATTTTTCGGTTAAATGACTCATTCATCCATCTTCTAGTCTGATACAAAATCCTTTGTTCCCTCATCTTTCAATCTGTTAAAGCTTGTGCGCACTGTCTAAAATAAAATAAATGAAAAAGAAGATAAAAAGATATAAGAAAAAAGAAAATTTAAAAAAAAATCTTTTTGTAAATCATATTAATTGTCTAGGATGTTGTAAGGACTAAAGCTTGTGTGCTCTGTTTAAAATTGTGAGCATTTTCTATCTCTATTCCTCTATCCTAATAAGCAAACTCTTTCTATAACATATTGTAAGTCAGCGCCTACTACAAGACCGAGGATTATCGAAATAAAAAGGAGCTTAGTGATCACCGATCAGTATGACACGGTAGTCAAATAATTCTCAGCAGTTACTCAGTGATCATGCAGTCAATCAACTCAACAATCACTCAACTCACTCGACAATCAATACCCTCGAATTCAATCCAACTCACCTATATTCATTCCATCTCTACTACAACTATGCAATCAACTGCAATCGTGATATAATCTTACTTTATTCTATCTTATAACGTAGACGAAGAATCAGTCCTCCTTCAACGATAAAATTTTTCTCACCGAGATTCTTCTCTGTCACAGAATAAAAAATTTCCCCGAAAAATTGTCCATTGAATGATTTGATGCTCATTAGTATACGAACATTTTCATTGCTGCGGAAGTGTGGCGATTACCTATACAGAAAGCTGGTAAAAGTCATAAAGAGAATCACAGATGAAGCTATTTCTTCTGTCATCCTTTCAACTAGCTTTCGTTGCAGTTACTAATTTCAATCTTTATGTTTTTGAGCTAGAACTGATGCTGGTTTTCTGTAAGAGCAACCTAATACAAGAAATGACTTTTTACCAACAACATAAGTAAATATGAACTTAAATAACAGCTCAATAAGACATTGATGACAATTTTCTCAATAGATAATTAGAACTCATATGATACTACAGTGATTTTAGGAATTTTCCCAACAAATGCTAAAGCATCGTTTAATTTCCTTGATTATAACATAGATGCCATTTATGTATTTGAATAGAAATAATTGGAATAATTTGTTCAAGGTTACAGTAATTTCCATATGAAGTCGTTAACTGACTTGAGACATAGAAACTTGTATGAATTAAGTCGGAAATGGAAATCTTAGATTTTAAAACTGAATAAATACACAGAAAATAGCATGGTGGGAAACAAATGGGTGAGTAATCGTTGCATTGAACAACTTTCGTCAACTGCTCAATAGCTTACCGGCAATTGTACTCTTGAAAATTGTTCCGAGACGTATGTTGTGAGCATTTTAACCATCAACTAGATACATTAATCAATCTTGAAAAAGGCTCCTTGAAATAGGTTGAATGATTTTATCTGTCAGTTTACATATTTTGTGTCACTCAATAAAAAAGATCATTAATATAAACAGTTATGAATCAGTTAATCGTAGTTAATTTAGTAATTGGGATTCTCAAAGTCGAAAAGTTTCAGGCGTTGAAATCCAAACAATAACTTTGCGGTCCACTATTTTTGCATTAATAATTATTGCATTAATCTTTGAATTATTTTAGAAGAGACTGAGTATAAGATTCACCCACGATTTTGTAAATCATCATCTTCGAACTACAGAACTGCGTGAACATTCGCAACAGCATATGTCTCTTCTGAGGTTCAGATGTACAAAAACATGTAAAAAGGAGGCTGACATTTGTTTAATTTGTTTTAATCTACTTATCGGTAATTTGCAGGTGGAATGGATTTAGCTCATATGTACAGCAAATAACTTCAAACTTCACTATGCAAAATCAGTTGCTTTTCTTTTGATTATTATTAATTCTGATGTAAAACAGTCGGATCATCGAAACAACTTTGTTTTTATTACCTTATCATTTTTACCACATGCTTTTATTATTATATCCAGAAAATATGAAAATTTTGACTGTTAAAAAAGATCAGGTAATTACAGAAAAAAAAACCATTATGAATAACATCGAACTATTTCTTCAGCGGATTTACGTTTGAGATCAGGCACGGTAGCGTTTTTCGCTGGAAATCCAACCGGTAAAAGAAGAAAAACCTCCTCATGTAGCGGCCTTTTCAGATATTTTCGAATTTTTTCACCTCCGTATAGTGGATATGTGATTGAAGTAGCTAGCCCTGCATCCTGGAAATATTCTTAGTTTTCCTAACAAAAACTGAAATCATATTTAGCAGCAAATTGAACGAATTGCCTGGCAAATGTTCAGCAATTTAGCACCAGCCTTCAAAAGGTGATTGACAGTTAAAAAATATATTAAATAGACACGATGGATTAGACTGAAGCAAATTTCTTTTTATAAAGATTATGACCTGGAGTGCTGCGATTAAAATGCCAACCGCTATACCAATACTTATTTGATTGTAATAAGTTGAAGTTAACTCATTTGAATCATTGATCAAATGAATCTGAAATTTGAAGAGATTTAGGTAGGTGATTAAAATACCATATAATATTACAAAAATCAATCAAATATAGTTGTTCGACAATTGACATAACTAAAAAAGTAAGTGGGAAAGAAATTCTCACTAACAATAAATGACAGAAAATTTGAATACAGTTGAATTCCCTCACTTGAATTTGATATCAAAAAAATTAAGACTCAAATTTTCTTTCTACTCTATTTCCAAGGCACTTTTACCATGTGATCTTAGTCGGAGATCGCATTAGCTTTACCAATACTTCTTGACATGAGAACTGATATCAAGTTGCATTAACATTATGCTTTGAAATAAAGCGAAACAAATTAACCGCAAATTCTACTTGTTTCATGACCACAATGAGATGAGGAGCATCAGTAAGATATGGTTTGGACCATATAAATTTCAGTTCTGCTATATCCAGCACCCAATCAGCTCCCATCCTGAACAAAATGATTCGCATCAGTAAGGGATATCATCAATGTCTGAATGGTATAATGAATATAAGTCAGTGATTAACAATTCAAAGTAAATATCCGACGTTTTTTTTTTTTTCTTTTTTTTTTTTTTTTTTTTTATCAAACATAGATTCAGGTGCTTTTATTAGAATGATTTTACGTTGTCCAAATACATATCGATCCGTACAGAAAGAAAATTTTGTTTTCCGATTATTTAAAACATGCGAAATCCATCAGATTATTTGTGAATCTTTATCGTCGATTCATGGATTCACTTTATGGAATCTTAAAAGTTAAACAAATTCATAAGTTCTCAGAAACTTTTTGCTATAAGTATTTCGTTCTTCATCCTCAACAATTTTTCTTATCTCAGCTTTCAGCTCATAGCTGCTGACTACACAAAACATCCATGGTTGCAAATTGCCTGCGCTCGGTGCTGTACCTGAAAAATTCTCGCAAATATATTAAGGAATCCAACCGAATATTGCCGAATTCCTTGAATTTTCAGTTTTTTGAATTTCAATTAACCGATTTAAATTTACACAGATCGATTGCTTTTTGACATTCTTTTTTACGTATCAGTTGCCTTTGTGTCATTTTGAAAGTGATTAATTTCAACTTTGATATTTGCAGTACCTGCTGATTTGATAATATTTTGGATCAGTTTCGAAGGTACTGGACGAGGACTAAATTCCTGAACACATCGTCGCATCTTCATATTCTCGTAGAACAGCTGAGACCTTGGATTCATTTTTAAATTGGAGTTTCAAAGTTTCAATTGAATATTCTCAGATTGAACGTAAAGAATTGAAACTGATATATTATTGTAAAAAAACTGTAGCAGTAGTGAAGCAAAAAGACACAGAATTAGAAACATGTATAACTGGTTCTAAAATGTCGAAAATTAATTTGAAACGCTCTCATGAAATCCGATCTGGATAATATTCATCGTAGTTATAGCTGGATAGTGTAATTATAAAATAACAATTTTTTGACTTCAAAGAAAAGGAGGACACATTGTCTAAAATGATCAAACTGCGAAGAGACTAATTTAATTAGAGGACGAATCATACGGAATACTTTAATGACTGACATATGCATCTTATTCATGAAGTCCAAGCAACACTATAACTACAGTTGTTTAGTGTAAGATTTAAAAACATTTCAAAACGCAATTAAACTACCTCAGCAATGCTTCATCGTCATGCAGACGCAAGCGATGGTATGGCACCTTCTTGATACCGAAGACCTTCCGATAGTTCACGACACTTTCGATAACATCGCCTATCTGTTAAAATTAAATTTTAAGTCTGAAGATTAGTCGGGACAGGAGATAGTAAATAATTTCTGTGCCTAAATTATTGATGAATGTGAGAATAAAATTACGGTTTTAGAAATTTTCCATCCATGTATCCATGTTGATGTCAGTATATATTAAAAGCTGACACCTGTTTATCAGTCATTCGTGCTTGTGGAATGAATTTTCGCTCTGGTTGCATTATGGCCATACTTCGCTTCTTGATATCATCTTTTCGAAGCAATGATGCAAGTTGAACGACGACAAATGCAATCACAAATGTTAAACAAAGTATATTGATGCATGCATATACAATATCCCATCTCCAGTTTCCTTCCGTCATCATCTGCAATGTCATGAAGAAGTTTGCTGTGAAAATATTAGCGATATTTCAAAATCTAAATGTCAACTACTGATTTCTGATCTTTCACTTTTGACGAATTTATGGAATTGCAGGCAAAAATTGGACGAATACGAAAAATTATGCTATTGTCTAGCTTCAGTCATCAGGAACTCGATACATACACCAAATTTATTCCTTGATCATCGTCAATATTTATTAGATTAGGAATAATCATAGAAAATGAAAAAAAAATGCATATTCAAGCACATGAAGTGAGTCCAACAATATCAATTTCTTCTTCATTATAGCTCTTGAGCAATTTTTCAATGGAAGTGATGATTGTCAATTTTGATAAAATGAGATTTTGTACTTTCAAAAATTTGAGCGTTTGAATTTCTCCAGGTAGCAATATGTATTTACAAGGGTTCAGTGACGGTTTTTAGTTAAACCGATCATTTGATAATATGTAAAGGAATAACTGAAAATTGTAAGAATTTATATATTTCATTTAAAAAAAAAAAAGTAACTAATGAAATCTGGAAAACAGCATGCATAAAAGATGGTCTTTTTAAACAAAAATATTAAATTGGCAGAATGAAGGGCGAAAGTGAAGATGATAACGAAAAAATTTTTCAGTTTATATTATGATCTTTAACGTTTGAAATTTAAAAAAAACTCTTGTTTCAAGATAAATTTTAGCAAGCAGAATATATATGCATTACAAACAGAAATTTTTTTGGTTTAAAAAAAAGAGATCTCTTATTTCCTCAAATTCCGATAATGTATTTATCAAACATCGAGCCAAAACTGAAAAAACTGAGTTTCCAAAGCATATTGCGTTGTTCCAGCACTCTGACCCGCAGAAGTGCCTAAACTGCATTTAATGCAATGTATCTGCAGGAGATAGCGTTTGCACACTGGACATCGTTTATCTTATCGAAAGAAGATGGATTCCGGTGTCAGCTGTTTAATCACTCAGATTAGTACACATGTTAATTAGACTTCTCGTAATGTAGACCATATGGTAATCTGCTTCTATAAGCAATATTTTCTTTATTGGCTGGACATTCTCAGATGTATGCTATGCCGTATTTCAGCGCTCCTCAAATGCTGCCAGGTCTATGCCATATTAAAGTAAATTGTTAAATCTAATGTAAAGTACAAGCAAATTAAGTTTTAATTTGATTGAAAAAAAAACTGTCGTTGCAGAAAAGAAAAAAATCTGCTGTGGTTTTAAATTACTTCTCTCTAGATCATCTAATTTTCCATATTTCAAAAGCAGAAAGAGATGAAGATGGTTAAAAGGGTAATTGAAAATAGGCGAGGGAGAGATAGATTCATTTAGTGAGGACAAAACATTTCTGATGAATATGCCTTGCGCAGTAAGTTTTTTCGATTGTTTTAAAGTTAGAATAAGAAAAGAGTGTGGGCAAATGATAGAAGAAACAATCTCTGCACATTCTCATAGTTGAAATACAGAAGAAAAAAAGAGAAGATAAATTAAATCTTTTGATAACAATGTCGTTATCTTGCTCAAGTTGGTTAACAAGGTTAACGATGTAATGTCCTTATTGTTCAATAGTATCCTATTATTTCGATGACAATTAATCACCATATCAATGGCATAATTTGTAGCCTTGTTTAAAACAAAGTTTTATGAATCAAAACATGTAAAAAGTGATAGTTCAAAATGATTTTCAGTAATTTCATTATTTCCGTCCATCACTTCTCTTAGCGTTTCCTTGGTTTTCAAAAAAAAAGTTAGCTATAGTTATATAGTTATTTGCATTCAAGCAGTAATCTTAGCCATGCTTCTTTTGCCAAGTTTAAGCAGCTATTTGATAATGGGATTATAAAGGTAATGATTAGTGACAGTCCACAGAAAATCTTCGAATTGGAAGGTTTTTCGAAGAGTTTTGACTAAAATCATGAATTCGCTCAACTTGTGATCTGGAAGATATTGCAAAGAAAAATCTGAAACTAGGTTATTTCTCCTAAACCTCATTGCTCGGTGATAAGAACAAGAGAGAAATGTAAAGGGAACATAGTGTAATGAACACTGATATAAGCGAGAAAAAGTTGGAGTTGACGAAGCATAGTTGTTCAGACAAAGGCGTGTGGATGTGAAGGCCTAAGCCTAATCAACCACCGCCGCGTATTTATTTATGCGGAGCAATAATTTGCACATTGTAATAATGTACATTACTACATCGCCGCTTCCTCTGTTTGCATCTGCTCGCACGACTTCAGAAAACCTCAGCAAAGACTAAAGAATGCAAAAGGTAATTCTTCCCAAGAAAAACGTTTGAATTCCTGACTGATTGTGTAAGTGAATGTTATCATTTTCCCCTTTCTTAACTTCCACTCTCTGTCTGCTCTCTTTCTACCTTCTCCTAATTTGGCTGAAAAAACTTTAGGAATTCTTTAAAATAATATTTCGTTTGTTTGGATCCCATTTCTAGATTCGCTTCTAAATGCACTCCTTGTCCCTCCCTGTGGTACCTCAATTTCCAATGTCCTTTTCTCACCTCGCCTACCTTTGCCCATACTGCTCTTAAATTGGTTTAGCACATGACATCGTATCATTCTTCAATTGATGTCAACAATCACTTTAATCTTCTTGCATATCAGGCAGTAAAATGTTTCATACAAAGCATTTCTAATTCGAAAATTCGTTAAAAAATATTAATAGAGATTGGTTGTGGAATCTATCTATATAAATAAAAATGTAAATGCTAGCTGTTACTTCTCAATAATCTCTGCAAGTTCTCCACCGACTTTTTTCAAACTTTGACACAACCTTGCATTCGAATAGGCGTGTGTTCTCATATAAATATACTTACTATTTCTAACGTTTCAAGTCTGTGACAACTAAAAGTAAATGAGGGGCGGAGTTTATTGAATCCGCCTTCCTTTTTTTCTCTCATTACTTCCCATCTCTCTCCTTCTTTTCCTGGGTTGACTGTCAGTTCTGTCATTCTTGCCCAATATGTTGCTCAATAGTTCATTTTCAGGGATTTCGTCGGTAAATCAGTCCCTTTTAGGGATTTCACTCGGCAAATCCTTAAATATCTGCTATTTTCCACTGTGCTAAGATAATTTGACGCATTAAGGATTTACTGCTGATCAATACAATTTTGCATTATTTGAATCTTTAATTATCTGAAGAATATACAATATTTTTTGTTATTCTGTGTAGATATAGAGATTGACTGGTTTGACGGCTCTAAAACATGCAAGATGTGATTGTACATGTGAGAAGCAATCGGTCTCTAGATCTAAATCGCAAAATTCTAAAGATTGACCCTGAACTTTTTGGTGATGAATGCAAACGCCAATCGAATTGAGAACTGCAATCCTTAAAATGAAATGGCATCCGCTAGAATCATAGGAATGCGAGGAATAAGGGCATCTTCACCTTTGATAGTTCTTATCAAGAACGTTGCTCTACGACATTGCTCATTAATTTTTTCATTGCAATCTGCGTGCCGTTGCAAAGTTTTGGCTGATTGATATTTCGCAACATGATAATTGGCACGCCAATTTTCAATTGCAGTACGAGCTGTGGCATTCATGGCAGATTGAGTGAATTCAAAAATTCTGTTGGATAATTAACCGCTTCATCTGCTTCCATAACAGTATTAACGTACTTGTATGTTACTGCCTCGCTTTGAATGTTAGACTGAATAATATTGTGAAGTTCGTCGAAAGTCATTGTCTTGGCTGTAAGAATAGTTCGTTCACTTAGCCAATCATGATTCTTATAATTGGTTTGAATATCGGGAAATATTTTTTCAACCAACTCTTCTTTTGACGTTACTAAATTGTAGAAGTTATGAGACAATAAAATTTGTCCTTGGTCAGATCAATCGGCACCTTTCCGTTTCCAATTTCCAGCAATTGATGTGAGAAGATCCCAGTTGATCGATCATTTCGCAGCTGGACAAGCATATTGTAGTTAATTTTAACGTTTTTATGTATCACCACAAAGTAAAGTATTTCAGGCAAGCATTTATTTCGTCGGCTGGTGTCGATCGAGGAATTACAGGTAATATTTGTCTAAAATTTCACGCAAGCAATCCTAATGCTCTCTCAAATGGTCTGATATTTCCACACAAATCTTGCAATGATCGATCAAGAGCCTCGACCGATTTTTTGCACTTCGTCGTACATTCATCCCAAACAATAAGTTTGCATTTTGCAATATTTTTCTCCTGCCCGATGTTTTGGAAATGTTGTCGGAAACCCCGAGAAAGTCCGAGATATCAATTGTTTAATTCAATCATTTTTGTTGTTCTGAATTGTTATCTTAATATGCAATCAATAATTCAAATATTGTAGTCTAGTTTACGCGCCAATAAAGGCGCGCTCTCATGTACTGATAATGGCGCTTCATTTGTAGGTCAAACTCTGTCATTGTCATCTCTCTATAGATAAGCATAATCCTCAGTGTAGTCTCATTTCTATTGATTTTTTTTCTCAAGGTCTGATATTTAGTAGGTCAGGACGTTTAGTCTCTTTTGGGATCATTGGAATTGTTGATACAACTGACATTGTAAGGGTCATTGTCGTTATCGTTGTCGTATTATCAACGTTTCATGATAAAGGTTTAATTACCCAAGTTTGAGAAGCTACAAATCAACTCAATTCAACTCAGCACGACACAAATTCAACCCAATTCAATACAATCCAATCCAATTAGACTCACTGGTGATATTTGGCTATTGAGCGACATCACTCTCCACCATTCAGAAAAATTTCACGGCAAATGTTGCGTGTGGAAATTCCAATGAATCGCATGCTCAGCGGCAAGGTCACGGCGGAATGAGCAGTTCTTTCACCTGGTAGCAATGTTACAGTATTCCGGACGATGCAAGAGTTAAGGCCATGTCATTTTGGGATCGATTGTTGCCAGAATCAATCTAATTAGAAACGTTTTATTAGTTCTTCTTGGCGCATCTAAAAAGAAGATTTCTTCAGCCCCCTCAGTGACAGTTTGCATTATTTGATCATAAATACCTTTTTGCTCAAACGCTAGCTTAGGAATATTTGACTGCACGTATGACGAAAGATTGATCGTGTTGTCATTTTCTTCGTGATGTAATTCTACATCGAACAAAGCAGCAGCAAATTGATTCTGTGATGGCATTCCCAATCGACTGGGAACTTTGTTCGCGATTTGTGAGCACAAGTTTTCAATCAATATAACGATTCGTTGTAGATTTCTGCTGTGAAATCGATGTTCATATTTTAATTTTCGCTGCGTATTCGATTGAGAATATCTTCAGCCATATGTGATTTATATTTCTCCCATAACTCTGTTGGAGATAAGGAGAGCAGGCGGTCAATATGATTGCAAACAATGTATGAATTTGATTTGGATGTGACGTGTTGCATGCATCATCAATGCATACATCCCACTGCAGGTCATTCTCCAATAAATTCAAAACTTGACATGCACTGAGGAAACTAGCATGTGTAACGCCGTTAAAAATTTTTTAAGAAACATATGTTTTGATTAGGATGCACGGTGTACAGTCTGCCTATCGCAATTGTTTGAATATGCCAGGTTGTCAACTGGTTCTCCTTGTTTGCGTCATTCAAATGATTATTCGCATTCCATATGTAATACGTAGGCACTTCCGAAAATAACAGTGTTATCGCAAATGCGTCAGTTTGACATAATGTGAAGAAAGCAGTTAACGTTGTGGCAGGTGGATGTGGGGCTGTTTGTTGCATATTTGCAGCTGTAAAATAAACACCTTGTCTATTTTCTAGAGGTATTGCCAAGTGAACAACAGCTGTACTTCATGTATGGGAAATGAAAGAACTCGCCGCACAGATTCATTGCTGTTTATGTATCTTCCAGTCTAATGCTGCGCGATTTGATCGCATGTAATACCGCATTCCTATCACTTCTTTCTGGCTGCACGTCAAAAACTGATATGTCTTGTGTTTATTAACGTACTTATCAATTAACGTACTTGCAAAGTGTCTTTATTAACGTACTTACAAATGTATTTGATCAATTTAACGGAGTTACAGTATTCCACGTTTATGTGCTTTTAATAGCAAAGTCGAATATGGAACCATCCACCTGGTTATCTATTTTGATATCACCATTCCACATTTGTATGTTTGCTAATTTACTGCCATCTTCTGTTGATCTTCTGTCTAAAGAATATTCATCGTTTCTTGTAAATGTGTTGGATACTAATGCTCGAGGACATAGTTTGCATCATTTTCCGTCTATCATGCATGATGAATTTGGATTCAGTGTACCGCAAGGTTCATGTATCATTTTCTTTGTCACAGTTCTATGCTTTCTGCGCGGAACGACATCATTTGGAAGTTCAAGTTATATTTCTTGATTTTAGATAGGAAACGCTTTGATTCGACGGTATATCCGGCAAGCAAAATTTTTAATGGCTCTCGTAGTTCTTCAAGTTGAGGCAGTTTATTTATTTATTTACTTTTTTTTCGACGTTGCAACACATTTCTTCCGTTTCTTCATTAAATTTCAGCGCAACAAAGACATATTTCTGTCACAACGCCGTTGAGAACATGGGGGCTAAAACTATAATCATCAGCTGGGTTGTATCAGGAATGCAAAACAATTTTAATTGAGTGACGGTTGAACATGGAGTCGTGTTTGACATTGATCAAGAAATATTAAAGTTGAGGTGGTGCGACATAGTTTCAAAAGTGACGACAAATATGTTTACCATCAAAAAAGCTCCAATTCACAGATAAACGATAGGGATCGACGCAGCAACAGCAACAGTTTAAAGTTCCAAGAGTTCCAGTTCGACAGTTCAGAGCGACGCAACAGTAGCAACAATCTGACTGTTCACTAGAATAGTATTCTTCTCTATCAGCGACAAAGAAAAGAAGAATCCAGCGATCAATTTGTTTTGATATTCTTTGATAATTGTTTGTTGCAATGAATCACTTTTCATCAATCAATAAAGCTTTTCTCAACAGCATTCATCCTTGTTACACAAGACGCAAAATACCTCCTCACACCTATTGCTGACCCAGCCGAATCATAATAGGAGGAATCAATCTCCAGTCCAACGAACTACAGATCAAATTACAAAGTATCAGTTTTTTTCCCAAAATTAGAAACATGCGTTTTCTCTTTCCTTTTTTTCCACTATACCAGACTGAGCTACAGCAACGCGTGTATAAAAACATGCACGTATACGAGTGCAACATTGTGCCAAAATTTCAAAGCAATAGGTAAGAACTTTCCGATATCTAAGATTTTAAATCAATATAGATAAGGTGCGTGTTTAAGAACTTTTGGAGGTTTAAGATTTTGAACAAACGAACATTGACATTTTTATTTATATAGACTAGCTGAAGTCGAATACGCTCCAGCTGGTTTACAATAATTTTCGAATGTCTTGGTCATGTTCCAAAGTATTTTATGCATCCAATTTTAGTATTTTGTCATGCATCCAACTTTATTCCTTCCAAAATAATGAATTTTTACGAATTACATAATGCTTAAAATATTTTGCGTTGATCTGTTTTTACAAAGAATCCCTTATTTGCAATTTTCCGATATTCACCAGTGCCGTCTACTTCCAGCAATCCCTTCTTTATCAACTGACTATTATTTCCAAACTTCAGAATTTATGACTATAGAAAAATGATTGAAATGAAGACGGTATGATTCATTTGATTGAAATGAAGACATCATGATTCATTTCTTCATCTTCTTATCTCTTGTGTAACAAAAGCCATTTTGAATATGGCTTTAATGTTTCATTCTAACGTGTTACGGTTACAATTTTTGAAAAATTTCTTCTCTTTTTTGCATTTTAATTTTCTTGGACTGGACTTTGGTATGTATAAAGCCCAGCTCACCTAAATATCTTGTCTTAACAGGAGAATTATGACAGACAGTGTCACAGCATGATAGGATACATTCCAGAAGTGTTCTAGAAGATTGTGATCCATCGTTAATCAGCAAACACATTGAATAGAACTTTTGATGACATGTATTTTTGCTGCACCAATTCATGGTCCTAATGTAATTTAATATATTTAATACAACTCAGCGTATTTAATTATCCAAAGTAACGTATTACTTTGAAATACCCAGAAAATAAGAGTATGAAAGCGCCTTGTCCACAATTATATTATGGAAGGAAGCTTATCATCTTAGTTTTAGTAATCAATAAAATAAACAACAAGGACAGACTATTTCAAAAGAGAAAGAAAAAATGAGAAGAAATTAAAACTGAATTCTCCAAAGGAATTATTCTGGGTTGTACGTAAAATACGAAACACTTAAATGTCGAAATTTTCCGCAACAGCTTCAACAAGCTGGTAAAAGTTTTTTCCCTTAAGCATGCACAAGACAAGCTTTATTCATCATTGATTTCTACCGAGTTTACTATCCTACTGTGGGTTAATGAACTGTTCTTCTTCAGTTTATTTATGACCACTTTTATTTTGCTTACTTTTCTCTTGTAATCAATACACCACGATGATTTTTATTAGATTATTTGGCAGAGTTTTTGAACTTGAATTTGATTTTAACTTAGTTAAATCGAATGAATACAATTCATTGAGTTAAATCAAAATGTTACACAAACTTGCGCAAAAATGAATGCAGTGGAAAAAAGTGTTCATATACAGACATTTTAAACCACTGCAACAGTATCCTAACGTAACGGAGCCGCAATTTTGTGCGCGTTAGGAATGAGTTAGTAGCAGGTGGTCTTCCTCATATTTCGTCATAGGTCTCTTCTGATATGGTCTTGAGAGACTAGTATCGTAACTCCGATAATTGAGAGATTTCTGTTGGTAATAGCATCACTATCAACATTTGCTGAAGGAAGCTCATGATGCCATCTCTTAGCTTATTCTCTCTAAACTTTTGCAGCTCTGTTATATTTACTCATTTTATTAAAATTATTTCATTGGTTTATAACGGATTCGAGCTAATACAGGATATTATTTTGCATGTCCGATCTCCTCTGCTTACTTTAGAAATACAAATATTGTGAATTACATGATTATTTATAGCAGAGATGGTATTATCATCAGACTTGGGCGAATCTGGTCCACAAGAAGGCGGAAGATCCAATTCAAAACAGAGAAAGTAAGTTTATTAGAATTCTTTTTAAAATGTAGTAATTTGTGCTTAGTTATTCTCGAACTTCTCCATATATGCTGATGACATAATTCCAGAACAAAAGGACCTAGCTTGTATGAAATTTTGGGTATTACAAAAGATGCTTCCGATGATGATATCAAGCGCGCTTACAGGAAACTAGCTTTAAAGTATCATCCCGACAAAAATTTGGATGATGATCCGGAGAAAACTGAACGCGTTGGTTTTGACCATTTCGAGTTGATTTAATTTTGAATACCATAATCATGGAAGTGAAAATTTTTAGAGTTTAATTATTGTAATGTTTACAGATGATTGTCAAGACATAACAAAAGTATTTTTGCAGATAAATTGCTGATATTCAGTAATTTTGATTAATTTTCGTCACTTTTCAGTTTAAAGAAGTCAATCATGCGCATGCTGTGCTCTCGGTACCAACAAGACGTAAAATGTATGATGAGTATGGAGACATGGGTCTGAAGTTGATGGAACAATTTGGTGATGACAGTACTGCGATCAATTTAGCTTTCAAACCCTGGTTTAAAGTTAGACTTATTCCTAAAGTAATGGAATAGAGCTAGTTATTAGCTTTTATTTTCCAGTGAACAAAATATTTTGAGGTGCCAAACTTCATTTCATATGCGATTACGCTATTATATACCAGAAATATGAGAAAGTTTGTTCCGGTATGAATAAGGTACTCATCGAGAAGCCATAATTGAAAAGTTGAAACTGTTTGTAAACAAATAATTTTTTTTATGTCTTTTACAGTGGGTATTCATGATTTGCGGACTTTCGACGTGTTGCTGCTTCTTTTTTTGTTGCTGCTGCATGTTTTGTTGTAACTGTTGTTGCAACTTCTGCTGTGGTAAATATAAGCCAAAAGGATTTGATGAGGTCTATTTTTTTCTTTAATGGATTGCATCAAAATTTTTTCTTGTCAAGAATATTAGTTTACTACTGCTCCTAATTATCCAGGAAGATGCCGAAGAAAGTGATGCAGAACAGGGGATAAGTGGAAGTACTTCAGTGATTGTTGACCAGCCAGAAGAATCGAATATGTTATCGAAAAGTGTAATTTACCTTTATTTTACTCTAGAGTTCGAGAATTGACGAAAAATGATGTTTCTTGTAAGTTTACTCGATATATCCCTATCCGATGTTTATACTGCTTTTTTGTATTAGGCCTGTATCTTTTTAGACTAAAGACGATGCAGATCTAGAAATTGTTGAAGACTCAAATGAAAACTTGCGTGATCATCCTGCAACATATTCGATAAGTTATGCAAATGGTGAAACTGATCTTGGAAATTGAATATTCTGACTTAGTATGTGCAATGAATTACTTGGAATGTATTGACATCTTTTAGCTTGAATTTTATTCTGTTCAAAGGAAGATATTTTGGAACTCATGAAAATAGTATTTTTTTTTTCTTTAGTCTTCATTTTTATTTATAATAATATGCCGTTTTTATTGCATTTCATTACTTCAAAATCTTTTTTAATGACAATTTACGGTTCAAAGTGTTTTAGAAAATCGCGTTCTAAGACGATGCTTGCAATAAAGAAGTTCTGCGAAGGCCTTGAAGTAAATGCGAATTATGCATTTGATGCTCAAAGAAAAGTAGTAAATAGCAGTTGTTAGATACATAAATTAATTGATAAAGTTGTGATTTTTATATGTTTTTTGTAATTTAATATTATTCCTTTCTTGACGAAAACATATCTTGTCATCTTCTTATCGATTTTTACTACACAGAGCTTAGTTTTTGCGAATTTCTTGCTTTTTCCAGGTTGCTGTAAATAGTTGTTCTAAATAAAATTTTCTCCATATTGGATTTTTCCCGTTTTTCTCTTTAGGAATGCATTAACTGATTCTTTGCTAAGTCGCCTGTGTTCAAATAGTTCATTATGTTTACTTTGGTTTAATCATCTAGTTGTATTTGTTTTTGTTTTTGTCTAAGGTACAGATCTCATTAAGCATGTGATATCTGAATTTGGAACCAAAAAAAAGAAAAACACGACTTGGGAAGTTTAATTTATAGAATTTCCCAGGCACTAGTCGGAAACCTTTAGAATTGAGTTAGTCAGTTAGTAGTCAGTGCGTACGAATTGATCCCTTTTTGTATATTGTTTACTTTCAATTGGTTGCGTATACAAAAGGTAATGTAAAAAGAAATCTCGGGAATATCTTGCATTGTTTTGACGCTTTGGCGTATTGAGCAGTTAGGTTTTCCGTAGATTTTTTTCTGATTTGGTGGGATCCCTATGCTTCTGGAATACTTCTTTGTAAGTATTTCCCTCATTTGCTCACATTGCTCACATTCTTTGTAAATATATACATTACTAATAATGGTGATTTTTTTTTTTTTCTGTTAAATACTTCTTTAAGCTATAACTTTGTTCGCGTGTAGGAAATTAAAGTATCTTAGAGCATGAAATCCTGGCTTTCATTAATTGATTTATTTTTTAAATTATGGGTAATGAATTGAATCCTAGTAAATCATAATTATTTGAGTATGTTCCCATATTCGTCTTTATGGATGGATAAGAGGGATACAATGTGATTAATGAGTGTTAATGGAAGAGTTGTTAGTGATAAACAGATGAGAATCATGAAAATATAGAATATGAGAGAAAGGACATGGCAAGTATTTCATAGTGGCACTGAGTAAGCGAAAGATGATGCAGAGAAGGAGAATGTGCTGTTGTCATGTAGTAGTGGTAGAAAGTGGTTGAGAGTTCAACTTTCTACGTAGTAATGAGTAGAAATAGATGATAGCATAACCATTTAAAAATGAATCGTTTTCGAATTTTAATTGGTTCAGTATGAATATATAATCCGTTTAAAATTGGGAGTCCCCTTCCCTTCCACGCAGTTCTGGTAATGCATCTTCACGCCATATTTATTCCTGTGGACATAACGTTGACATTATTTTTTTATTGGTCAGTTACTTTATCACCCGGCATTACTACTATACCCAAGTGTTTTGTTTTATACCATCTTTTTAATGAAAGTTGTTTATCTTGCAGCTTCTCAGTTATTTATGAAAATATCTCTTTCTCTCTAAATTCACATGTATGTCTGTTTCATGAATGTTTTCTTCTTTATTCTCGTCGGGATTATGGGTTCTGAATAATACTGTTTTGCAAAAAATAATAAAGAAGGCATTTAATGATAATTTATGTTTCATGATACAATAAAAATCAAAGAGTTTCGTAGTGAAATCATTGCTCCGTAGACTTTTCTTTATTTTACAATTTTCTAAAAATTTTTCATTCGCTTTAATCATATTTGGAATGAATTTAGCAGGAGTTAAACTAGAGAAATGGGATGGAGAGGATGGTAAATTCCTATCTAGTAAGTAAGCACATGCATCATAATATTTTTATTAGATGTTTCTTAGGTTGAATGATTTTTGGATTTTGGCCAATAAGACTTGGAGAATTCTGGAGTGAGTATTCGATGATAGCTACGAAATGAACTTAAATCTCATATTCTTACAAATCTAACGATACTTCAAAGAAATGCGATTGAGCCCGAGGCGTTTATCCCAATGTGATCGGTATTTGACCGACAGAGGACATGTCCTAGCTCTCAAAGCTTCATTTCTTTAGGTTTTCCATATCGACAATCTTACATATCCTTACTTAGTGTTAGGTAATCTTTGTTATTAGAAGGTTGCAGCGTACTTAATTCTGTAATCGTTGACGCATCAGACGGTTTCAAAAAATTTCTTTTGACGTAGTTCTCCCCAAAATCTTTCGGCTTTTGCGCATTTAGCGTCTCACTGCTTATGTTAAAGCTAACATCTGAATGCAGTGCAATACGTTCGGGTGGTATGTTAATGACGCACTTCAAGAAGTCCATTCCGATTGGTAATATTCCTGAATTTTTATAGTTAGCACATTCAATTGTGTAAATTTTGTCCGTTTGTAGTGACTCGAAATTTCTGATTTAAAATCACAGGTAATGAAACAGAACATGTTTACATAATTTTTAAAGTTGCTAAATTAAAAACGCTTAAACTATAAGGCCTTTTTTTTCGAAATATTATTCTGGATAACAACTGAATAGTTTTGATTTACATTATCTGAGATTTTGCAAACACTTCTGATAAGTCAGCTCGATTATGTCAATCAAAATGGGATACAAGGACTTTTCCAAGCATAAACCTAACCATTTGTGAATAAATATTCGGAAAGATAAGAAATGCCAATGCAAGCGATAAATGAGCCCAGCATGGCCATTGTTCGAAACGGGAAGAATTGAGTTCCGAGTGCTGTACCGTCTTCCTTGATCACTTCTTCGTACATAGGATAATGGATAAATGCGGGAAAGGAAAGAAGTGGCTCACCTCCAGACAGCCTTAGCAATAATCCCACTGTAAATAAAACATTTTTTTTAATAGTCATAGCTCATAAAATATTGGAGTTCTCCATAATCTACATGACATAGGCAGCATGCTAAAAATATACTGTCATCGGATACTTGCTGATTTTACCTAGTGGATTTCTAAAAGCTTAATCAATGTTACAGAAGTAACTTCGAGAAACTTGATGTATAATAAATGGTCTACAACAGAAATGGAACTCACCGACGTAACCAGTGACGGATCCGTAAGTATTGGAATGCTTGAAATATACAACACAAACGAGCTGCGGAAAAAGTATAACGTAGACGAGGTCTGCACACAGGTACCACAAGCCGTAAATGCTGTTAATTGTGAGTGCCATTAAGGTTGCACAGAAACCAACTGCAATAATTGCAATACGCATCACACAGATCACTTCTTCTTCATGAGCCTGAAAAAAAAAAGAAACCTCTTCAAGAGATTGAGTTTTTTTTAATGCGATAAATGAAAAACTTACATTAGGTCGGATAGCTAATTTCCATATATTGTGTGCAAACATGGAAGCTGCTGAAAGTACTGATGAGTCAGCGGATGACATTACTGCAGCCGAAACTGCACCGAGTCCTGCAAACACTTAACCGGAATGCAATAGAAATGAATTTTTTGTGAAATCCAATCTTTGATACATTTGTTTAAATTAGATATATTGTTGAATATTGAACTTACCGATGAATGCAACCCATTTGGGAGTCAGATACTGAAAAACTAGCGGCACAACCATATTTGTCTGATCAGGAGGAATTGATTCGCTTTTTGTGCCATTGTTCCATGGGTTGTAGTCGGTCAGTCTCCAGTCTATAAATTTATTGCTTCTAAGTTACTTTATTCTCCCGTAAAAACTTCTGGGCGAAATCAGAGGAGTCCGAACCGCACATCCTGACCAGTAGTAAGCGTAGTTTAATGTTAATGACTTAAATACTAACCAGTGTTTCGAGCAATGGCTCCGATTAAGGCAGGTGGTATAGCCATCAAAATACAACCGATACCCGCCACGAATGATAAGTTCTGCGCACCTGACGATGACTTCGATGATAATACTCGTTGAAAATATACCTTGAAATTGTGTAGTTTTTTTGCTTTTTGTTTGCCTAACATGAATAGGAAAAATTTTTCAAAATTTTCAAATTTTCAAAATTTGTATCTCTCAAAAAAGCATATTTGTAAAAACCAGAAGATAATCAGAGTTAAAACTAAATGTTGTTGAATTTCAAGCTTTTAAGTCAAATAAAACTTTGTGTTTTAGCATTTAGAAGTTAAAAATAAATAGCGATCTGTCATGGAAACCAGCCTGCCAAGGGATACCACCAAAAATGAGTAGCAGCATGCAGTCTATCCAGAGTGTCGTTTCCTTAAAGCCACCAATGGTACCAATCCAGTCCGCTGCATTCCTTGATATATCTTTCGTTTTATCTTGCAAAAGTGATGCTGGTACACAAACCCACTGCAAATGATTATTGTAATATAGCTTTTTTCCTTTGTTGGAGTCCTGATGTTTTCATCAGAAGGATCTCAGATTATAACAGAAGATCACTGATTCTGTTCCGAACAGGCTTGTTCCTTGGCTTCTAAAAGAGGCAATACCAACCGTCGGAACCTTATCTGAATTTACCTGTCGGTCAAAGTGTCGATCATTCCAACTGTCTGGTTAATACTAGTCAATATGTGCAAAATCGTTCTCAGTTTGTTTCTAGAAAATTCATCGGGGAAGCTCTTACATCTATTACTAGAATCGGTGAATTTAAGACTTCGAAGAATTTCTTAGAAAATTTTTTGTCTTAACAATTCTGATCAACAACGAACTAAGCCGACGAATATGCAAAACAGTTGTACAACATCGGTGTATGCAACAGCATATAAACCGCCAGTAAAAGTATAAAATACAGCAATTATTGCTGATATTATTACTGACAATGTCATATCTATCGCCAGAATCACTGATAATGTTGCTCCTGAAATCAAATAGTGAATACTTTGCAAGAAAAAAGCTATTTGAAGTGCCTCTTCTTTGGAAAATAAGAGAGAACTCTTTTTAGAAACACGCAATTTAATTTCAAGGTTTCATCATAATTTGTAAAGTGACCAAGAGCTGATAAAATCGCAGCTGTCCAGAATACTTCTCCAAGAAGAGCAGGGATGAACAACAGACCACCAACTCTTTGGCCATACTTCATCTGTAAGAGAAAAATCTTGATCTCAAAATGTTTTGCCAATGTTCATTATAATAAACTTAAGTTTTATAATGAGTCGTTAAATTGCCGAAGTTTAACTACTCGATAAATCCAGAATTTTCTATGGAAATGAAGAATGCATGATTTTTTCGACCTTCATCAATTTGACAACAAATTATCTATAATTTCCAAAAGATACCTGGAATGGGTCCAACATTGTGATATAACCTTCTTCACGCATCTTTTTCGCAAAAAGTATGCCACCAATGACTAATGATAATGCATAACCGAATGGCGCTTGACATCCTAGAAGACCACCATTGTAGAGCGCTTCTGCGGTACCATTAATATAAGCTCCACCAACCCAGGTTGCTGCAAAAGATACCAGCAACAGTTCATTAAATCGAAATGATACTTGTTGATATGAAAGAAGTGATTTAGATTGTTGAAATTTATCAAGGAAAGCGGTATCATGAAGTATTCTTGTTCTAAATGAGATTCCATGTTTTTAATATATCAGTAATTGGATTGAATTTTTCGCAAATTTTAATACTCAGTTCTTTACTGTAATCCAAAAAAATTTTAAAGGAGACCACGATCAAGAACTTATAAGTCGGCGTAGTCCACTATTAATTCCATTTTCGCTTTCTATTTCTACCCAGAATTGTTGGAAGAATTTTTAAATTTATTCATCGCTGTCTCCATTAATTATATTATTATTTTCGTGACTACTTTATCCTCTATTTTATGCTTTAAATTTGAAAGAATAAGAAATTTACTGTGACATTGAAAGTTTCATGGAGAATTTGCTTATTCTGAGTAAAAATTCATTGCTGTTTGAATATGCTTTAAAAATGATACAAAAAAAAAAAAAAGAAAAGTAAAAGTCATGTAAAAATAAGATTTCGTTTCCATTCTCTTTCAGGTGTTGTTATAAATGAAAATGAAATGGGATACAACTGAAGATCGATCATAAATTTTGTTAATAGTGAGGATTATTCTTTAGAAATTGTACAGAATTCGATCGAAAAAAGTTCTGAAATTAGATGAAATAGTGGCTGCATATTTGATTTTTTTAACTAGAATATTTCTGAGTATTATCATATTTGATGACATGCCTGATATAATTCGTGGTTTGTTTTTCATATTTAAATTATAATCATGAACAGCGGCTGCTCACAAAATCTATCATCATTCCTTTAATAAAAGCAGTACTATCAGCACATAATAGACATAGAATTGATTTCTCCTTCGAAACTAATAAATTCTTCTAGTTTTGATAACCTAAACACATCCTTTAGCTTTTTCTTAAGAAACCTTATATTTTTTTGCACGAATAGCTGCAAATTCTTGCTTTTTACCGCGAACTAATAGAAATCAATGTTCCATGTAATGGTGTGTGATTTATCAAAATTTTAATTGTATTACAATGCACATAAACTCTCTGAATATTACAAACTTCAAGTGATCTCAAAATATGTTTTCAACATTCTTAATATTGGTTAATTCCTTAAAAGACGAAAATTATTTCAACGTTCGTCACATCCTAAAATTGTAGAATTTTTATCAGTGAAATTCATTTTTAACATGATGAAACAAAGAAAATATCTATATAAATAAAAGTGATTATTTGCGATGCATTTGAGCACTATCCCACATTAGTATCAGTGTTTATTTTTAAAAAATTTGTTAACTTTTATTGAATTGATCGATGACGGAAAAATCAAATCATTAAATCTGCTGGGAAAAGCTTTAAAAATATCAATAACATTTGCTTTACAAGCCGCTAATTTTTTCTCAATCATCGTTCCGAAAATCTTACCCGTTCTTCAAAATTTTTACTGTGCAAAGAAATGCTTACTGCAGTATTTCCATGTTCACTAACAGTGATTACTGAAGTTAATTTTCAGTGATGGAATTAGTTTTATCAACTTTTGCCAGCCTGTTTCCCTTTTTGCACTTTTAGATCTAAAATTATCTTATGAGTTAGCATTCCTGGAAAATATCAAAATTTGCTACTGCCATTCGTGTTGCTGATTACAGCGGATTGAAGTAACATCGAACAGGATTAACGAACTATGCAAATTCAAAAAGCTGCGAAAATAGTTGTTTGTTTGTTTGCTTGCTGTGGAAAAGAAGAAAACGAAAAGTTGCAGTAGGAGGGAGATGGAAAAAGGAATAAACCATCAATAGGGGAGATATTTCTGGACGCATCCTCGATTTCCATCTTCCAGAATCATTCTATCCATCCATCCATGATGGTATTTTGCTGCTACGGCTGCTGTTGTTTTTACTGCAACCAGTGTTAGAAATGAAATCATAAGAATTGATCGCTTGCGGTTGGATTGTTTTCCCATGAGATATTCGAGATTCTCTAAAGTCGTTTACCATAGATGCCTTCTAAAAGTTCGATACTGAACTAACTAAAACATATGTATACTATATAAACGTCTTTAAGCACTATCCATTTCATTTTATCCCAGCTTTCTCCGAAATCCGAATACTCTCCACCCTCGATGAAGGTGGCTTTCGTCACACTTTCTATAACATCTAAAGTGGCCAAAATCTTTGAAGAACAATGATTTGTATAAAGTTTCGATGAGCTATCTCTTTGAAAGAAACTTTCAGAAGGCGAGAGAAATTTTTGGATGTATGCCTATTCAGATACTGACAGTTTATTTAAACGACAAATGAATTCCCGGAACATTGAATTTAGAAATTTGGATTTCGAATTTTTTATTCAGAAAAAAGAAGAATGCAAGTTACAGAAGTGAGAAATAAACAAAAAAGATGATGATAGAATCAAAACTGGGATTCATTGAAATATTGCCGCAGCTAATTCATGTGTTTTTGGATAAATGAATGAATGGATGATGAATGGAATATTTCGATCCATAAGAAATAGCAGCAAGCCTTCTTATTGCTTTGTCTTCTGCGAATTCCCGAATAACCTTCCTTACACCGTTAAAAACTAATTTTACTGATTATTGAAATTGCAATCCTCCCCCGTCACACAGAAATTCTCGCACAAATTCACACTCATTCATTTACATCTCCATTTGATTTATAAATAATATGTGCGGAATATTCTCAAGATCGAACAATTCACTCCATCAACTGCCTATTATATAAAAAATATGCTTCATTTTTTGCCCGAATTTGAAAAAAAAAAAAAAATTATGGTATCGAGATAAATATTCTCAATTACTGCAAAAAATATTTTTTGAACTTATTTTTGATCTTTTCAGTTCACCTAGGAGGTGTTTATTAAGCATGTTATCGATAAGTTTCTGAAGAAATTTTTGAATCTTAGTGCTTGATTTGAGAATTCCCAGTTCTTATTCAATAAAAGAAAGTGACTCTTATTGTCAAACATTAACTTTATAAACTGAATTCAAATGTTGTAAATAGCAATTTTGAAATGAATCTTGAGTGTTTCGTGCTCTCTGGCTATATCATAGGACAATATACCGAACAAAGGAAATAAAATTGTGAAGATTTGATCGATATTTTTTTGAAAAATAAAAAATTACACACACATAATTTTTTTATGCAGAATTTTTAACAGCAGAATAAATCAAAGTTGCCAACATAGACTTTTTTTTTCGTCAGAAAAAGGCCATTGGTTTTTTCATTCGAAGAAACTTATATTTACATCACAAAAAATCGAAAATTTGAAACCAAAGAAATCCTTGATTATTTCTAAAACTTGGCAATTTCAAAATTTTAGAATGCAACGAGAGGATAGCAAAGATCAATTAATGCATGAAATCATGTCAACTGTTATGATTAGTTTAATTCCATAAATGTTCTTAAATGTCTGAATATTCAAAATTGAAATTTACCGGTCATAGTGAAGATACCCACTAAAGTACCAATATTTCGGCCTGCCAGCATAACTTCTTCGGTTTGTTCACCATCAGTGGACATTGAGTTGACATCTTTCGCTTTTCGACCGGCCCAAATGCCGACAACAAGAATTAACAGATAGAAAAATATAATAGCCACAATGCCCAGGTAATCAATCATTCTCTTAAATTTAGTGTTGACAATCAAGAACACCAATTTGATGTAATCTTTTTATTTTTCCTGACATTGATTTCTTTTTCGGATTCTAGAATTGCTTTATCATAAGTCCAGATAACAGCTTTATACGATTTTCGCTTTCATTTATATCTTTAAAGAACAGAATAGTCCAGTAAATAAATCAATCCTGAAATTAACTGATCATTCCTATATGACAAGCAATTGATGCAATATTCATGAAAATCTAGACGTATCCAAAATCATTGAAATTTCTGCTTGATAAATTTTCTGCTGGAGTTAAGTAATTTACTAATAATGAATTTGCAACTCGGAATATTCCCAGTATTTTCAATGAATACTGGAAAAGTGATGAAAAATCATTTGATACTTTTGAACTGGATCAAATTCTTTTTTAGTATGCTAATTTGCACAGAACATACAAACATACAATTAATTTATATTCGGTTTATGCTGAAGAAGGTTGAAGATAGCGTGATGCCATTCTATAAACATTTAAGGCAAACAATCAGTTCTATTGAATCCACCTTTTTGTCAGCCTTAAAATCTTTCCCTTTAGTTTTTATTCATTCCGTAGCTTAAAAACATGGATTTCTCGAACTCTTGAACATGCATGTCTCTTTTCAAAGAATTTAGGAGCGGATTTAAAAAAAAAAAAAAGGGAAATATGAAGGATAGTTATGAGCTTATGAAAAAGTTCATAATTATTGTTAAAATAATTGCTAGCTAACAATTTCAAATCCTATATGTCCCATTCAATGAATTCAAAACGGGAAAAAATCCCTAGCTCCTCCCTTTAGCTTTTAGTCTTATTTGTGAGGAATAAAATGCTAATTTTGGCCTCAAAATGATGAAATTGGACAAAAATTGTTAGTCAGGAATTATTTTAAAAAGATGACGTATCTTCGTTTTTATCAAAAAAATTTTTTCACTTGCACTACAGTTTATGTCATCAACGTATTGAAATGTCAAACAAAGTTGAGAGTGTCAAACGTCATGATGTTCCGCTCAACAGTAGTTTACACCATTGATAGTATCCTTGTTTTCATTTGTAATAAATTAACAATTTTATTTCAACTTGCATAAAGCACCATTACTTGACCCTTGAGGAATCTGTTAAATATGAAGAAAATTAATTAAATCCGATAAGTTAGAAGCAAAATGAATAGATATCTTTTTGATTTGTACGTGAAGAGTTTGCATGAATTTCAATAATTTTTGGGACCATTTCATTCATTTGACAATGAAAGAAGATAACAGCCTAGGATAAACCATTCATATCGCAAGAAAAATTGATCAGTTGCTTGGATATTTGAAAAAAAAAAAAAAAAAAAAAAGAGCGATGAAAAGAAATTTCTGAATTGTGTGCTTGACGAAAATTTTTTATTTACTAGACTAGATGATACAGACTGCAAAATATGAAAAGTAATTAGTTTAATTCAAGCGTCTCTTTGTATGTTTGTTTTCTCTGTTAAATCATCAATATTTCAATTTTCAGAAGCAACTTTGAAGTATTAATTTTTGCAAATTTGAAAATACTGGAAAGAAATTAATGCAATACTGTTATTGATTCTGTGCGAAAATTCAAAATGTTTAAAGAAAGAAGGGGCCTGAAATTTGTTTTGAAAATGCATTGAAAATTGAACAAATGAGGACTCGTTGAAAGATACAAATTTATGAAAACCTTCAGATTCATCATAACAATAATCTAAAAACAGAAATGTTTTCCAAATATATGTTCGATTTCTAGATTTTTATTCAATTGGGTTAACAGAATATAAGCGCAAAATACTAAAAAATATAAGCGCTCAATTGGATTATCATGTTGTTTACTGCAAAGGACTTGTTTTGATGCCAGGTCAAAACAGTTCCTTAATAGAATATAAGCGCTAAATGAATGTTCAAATTTAAATAAGCCGGTTACGGTAGATTTAAAAAGAGAGAGAATGAAACTATTTGATGTCAAGATGCTTTTTTTCAAGCAACATTCTGGATGATGATGCTTGGAATTTTGAGAATTCTCTCAAGAGGAATAACCTAAGAAGAAGGGATTGCATTGCTGCTGAGGTGAGGTGAATGAATGAATGAATGAAATAGTCATAGTTATAGTGGCTGGCATCATTGTCCATAGATGGATGATGATGATGATGATGCGATGCTCTCTCTCTAACTGATGCGACACCAATGAAGACGACGGCGACAACGACGACGAAAACGATGACGGAGACTTCAACGTCCCAAAGAAAGGCACTCTAATGAGGTGAAGCTTGAGCTGCTAGTCCCTCTAAACTAGTGCTTTCTCCGCCTTCTTCTTCTTTCATTCAACTCTTCCTTCTTTTAAATTCTTTCTGTTTTCTCTTTTATGAGATTGGATACTTGTCTGCTTACTTATTTTCCAAGTACCACTAGATGATGATGCTGATACCGTTGATATGAGCACGCTAAATATTAAAGAAATTAAGTGTTGAAATGTGAAATTCAAATTCACTCATTGCTCTTTTACTTGAGGAAAAGAAAGCTAATTTTAATTCCCTCTCCCTTCCCCTCCAGCATTTCTTTGTTTTTATTCAGCGTGCACACTGCTAAGCGTCATTTATACACAGGTAAGAAAGAGATTTAGGGCAACTGTACAACTCAGGTGTGACCTTCGAGCGTATTACCTAGGTTAAAATGAGAGGAAATCCGAATGATGCAAAGGGATTGAAAGTAAACGGGTCATGATGAAGGCAGGATAAAGAGGAGGGGAAACGAAAAATTTATGTGCAATAAGCATGGGAGGAGGAGGATGAGGTGGTAAGCAGCATAGCAGCTTAAGAAAAGGGAGAAAAGGCTCAGTGATGATGTATCCTTTCTTCTTTTTGGCTATTCCAATTCAATTATTCCATTCGATTCAACGGCATTTTAGAATGCCTCATCTAAGTAGAGTTGTTTACCACTTAAAAAAATCATTTGTTACCGTTATTTGAGAACTTTCATCAGTTTCTAACCAACGCTTTAAGTCATTCAGATCTTCCCTCGAAGTTCGTCCCCTTTTTTTTTTATTGCATTTAATTTCGGGAGACAAATTAATATAAGCTAGATCTAGCTTTAGTCCATCAAGAAATCCTAGTCCTAATCTTCTAATATACCACATGCACTGATTTGTTAACGATTTCAGAATTCAACACTAGATCTAGAAATCTGAAAATAAAACGCAAGCATTGCTCTAGAATATTCCTCTCCTCTTCTTTTATCAAACTCTTCGGGCGATAACTACCTCAGTCAGTGTCCTCTCATCATAGTCATTAAGCGCCATATTTCGACACAAAATTTTATTTCATTAATTTCTTCATATCATATTTTGCAGCTAATAGAAGTTTATATGTAATGCCGATGGTTAGGTTATTTACGTGTTTAAATATCATAATCAGGAATCGTGAACTTTCTTCTTGATTTAATGCCTTGAAAGAAAAAAGAAAAACTCATATTCATAGATATACGCACACATAAAAGAACCGATTTGTTTATAGACCGTCAAGCGACAGAAACTTCTCACACGCACACATATATTAATTGAACACTAATATGATAGAATTGTTCTAGATAAAATATATCTACACAAATCCAAATTTCAAAAGATTTATATAGAAAACTGCAAAAAGAACAGGGAAAAATATTATAATGTGGGAACGACAACAAAGGACTCCGTCGTTTCGAAAAAATTCAAACAAGCTGACTGAAACGCAACTGGGTTGCTGAGGTAACAAGCATGTCCTGCTGAAGGTATTCTCAAAAGCCTGAAAGAAAGGACTGAAACAAAAAGATTACACTTGTCAGTAGGAAATTTAAAATTACGAAGACAAATAGGCATAAAGTCTACAGTAGTTTCTTTATTTCAAATAATTACCGAATTCTGACACTCAGCATTTAGATTCCAAGCTAGAAAATTTAATTTCAAATTCTACTAAGATGAAATGTGTAAAAATATATATGGATAGAAAGAAAAAGAAATATTTTCAAGCTTGGATTAGCCAAAAAAAAAAAAAACGAAAATTTCGAAAAAACTGAAAATTTACCTGGAATTGGGTAATCTACTGAGACTAGATGCAGCACTAGGTCCCAGACTAGTGTCACTTTCACCCCACACTACCAGCACTGATGTCCTGATACTTTCGGGAGTTGCCGGCATCACATTTGTGTTTGACAATGCAACTGCGACAACACAAGTTATCCGACTTGTTCCAAGCAGCGGGACGATATACTGTCCGGCCATACTATGCCCAATTATTATGACCTGCAATTAAAAAAAAAGAAAAAGAAAAAGAAATCAAACTGACATGAAAAACTCGACCTACTGATGAAAAAAATTAACTGCAATTGGAAAAACTCAATAAACGTCTCTCAATCAAAATATCCTCTTCCCTTAGTTTCAAGGAAAAAAAAAAATTACAGTTTCAAGTTCAAGGGCACGCATAGCTAGAGGAATTATTTCGGCCTTTTCGGAATCCGGAACTGTAGGTCCACCAGTTTTTCCACAACCAGGCATATCAAACGCTAAACATCTATATCCAGCAGCAGAGAAAATCTGAAAGGGAACTATGCAATTCTATTCTATAAGTTTCCAATTCATTCATAAAACTGAATTGCTTTTGAGAAACTTGAAATCTCCAGAGAGAAATAACATAGAATATAAAAGACTCATTAAGAATCCAATATCTCAAAACAACCTGCATCGTGGAATTTTCTAGCCATGTTGATGATGAAAATGACTGGCCATGAATTAGTAGAATTGTTCCTTTGTAAATAATTTCCCGAGGAGGAACTGTTTCCCGGAAAAATATTTCGTGTCTCTAGAAAAATAATATTTCTAGGAAACAGTGAAATTACCATAAACTAGACAAACTTTAAAAAAATTAAATTTTATTCTTAGTTGAGTGACTAATTGTTACCCTCTATAGCAATGAAATCGGTTTTTTGCAATAAAAATTACGTAAATTTGGCCCCATTTTCCCAATAAACAATAATTATTACATTATCTCAAGTAACAAAGATATGTCTCCAATTATGTATAAAGAGAATTTTAATAAGAAAGCAATCTTTCCTGCTCACCAAAAAAATTCTGGGAATTTTTGCCAGACTAATGGGAAACTAGTGTAACTAAACATTTATTAAACATATGTGCTACACAAATCAGCATCAAGGCATATTGACGAACAAGAAAAAGTTCCCAATGTATCAAAAAAGAAAAAGGAAAAATGAATCAAAACATGAACAGAACCAGAAACATCTCTGTTTTTAGATCAGAAATCCAAAGTATAGATTTTTTTTCAATAAGAACTAACTCATAATCCAATGTTTCTCTCGATTTATTTTAAAATGCTTAATTCCTTGAAAAATTCAAAATCTTCAAACTCTTTGAAAGAAAGTTTAAAATGATCAGTAGCACCATGGAAATAATCAAGGAAAAACCCGCAAAAAACTGGAATTGATCATCAACACACTTCATTTCACGATCAGAAATAATCGATCATGAAGTAGCATTTACATTATGACCGCATTTTGTATATTTCATAGACATGAATAAAAGATTTTTAGTATATCTTTCTCTAAGTTTAGTTGATTTTAAATTGTTTTTGAAGCCAAAATATAAACAGAGTTGGATTTAAAATGTACAAATGCAATACAAAATTCTTTTAACAAACAACTTCAAAGAAAAATGATCCTTAATCAGTCATTTCTCACAAATTTCAAAGATCCTTTAGAAATGAATGAGAACGTTGTTTGCACAAAGAGAAATATGTATGCATAAATTTCCATTTTACCTTCTGTCTCATCATACTTTCAAAAGAAAGCCTCGAAGGCAAGAAGGACAAAGCCACCCAAACTGAAACAATAATGACTATCTGCAAAACTTGGTTTTCGCTAATATCAAGATTTTTTAGAAAGTAATGCAGTATCGTCAAATTTGTAACATATAGCTGCAGCGAGCTATTTCTACTCCATCGGCTAAGCTTCAGTTTATTGACAACATCATTGTGAAAGGGTAACATCAAAGGATTACTTTATTCTGAAAAGGTAACTAGCAGTCAGGCTGTTTAACCGGCCGGAACTTCGGCGTTTCAACAAGTGACAGATGCAACATCTTCCAAGCTTTCTTGGAGATTCTAAGATATAAGCATAGGAACTTACTCCAGCAAGAAAATTTCCTTCGGTTGGTCTGACTGCCTTTGAACGCCATAACACTCTCTCCGGAATCGGCTTTTGGAAGTCAGCTAATCGTATAGTAGAATGTGTGTAGGTATCCATACACTAAATTTAAGAATAATTCACAAACTGTAAGACTTATGAATTATGCCTAAATTTAGTTTATGGATACTTATACATATTCCCCGTACCAAGTGAATCAAACTCTCTTTATTTAATAATTTCGTGGAAATGAGTTTGGAAAAGCAGTTTTGCGTAGTATTACATAACATAAACAGCTGCAGACTAAACATTCGTGGTCATCCTTTATATTTTTAGATCTTAAAGAATTAAGCAATATAAATTTGAATCAAGAAATTAATCAAAATAAAAAAGCTTTAGAAGAACATTTAAACGATAGTAATGATAGCCGTTACCATTGGGGTTTTATAAAAATCTACTGAAATGAAAGTACAAACTGGATGCTAATGTACTTGGAGGTTTTCAATCATTTGATAACGAAAAATCGCGAAGGTAATCCGATAAACGGCATAATGAAAGACTTTTTATAATTATATAAAATTACTTTTTATTTCCCTGAAAATCCGAAAAATCATCGACATGATTCCAAGAAATTACAAATCCATATGAGGAATTCGCTTACATAATAAAATGTCTGTATTTTTGGGTGTAATTTATATAGTTCAAGTAGCAAGGATAACATTTCCATAAATTTGCCTATCCGAAGCAATAATGAGTTAACTCAATCTTCATTAAATTCTTGTTTCGTGTTTCTAACAGCCAATTATGTTGTCTTTAAAATTCAAGAATTATCCCTATTAAATAAACCAAAACAAAAAGCATGTGCAGAAAAGTGGACGCAACCCTATTTAAAAAGAGAGTATAAAAAGATTAATTACTAGATATTATGATTCCATCGCCACTTCCCTTTTATGTAATCAGGCGCATAAAGCAGTGAAGTACATGGATGCTGGCCTTGCACTTCACAAATGCATTCCCTCTTACATTTCCTCCCAAATAACGCCTGGTCAGTCCTCAACATTTTCTCCAAACGTTCTCGCCTCAACGAAACTTTCGTTTTACCCAGCGTTGTTCGAAACATTTCCTCAATTTCGTGTTGGCTTTTGCCTTCTAAATCGAACAGCACTTCACGACCATCATCTGCAATTCTCCATTTCACTAAGAAATGAAAAAAAATTTTCATGTGATTTCTTTCTTAATTTCTCTGCTTTTACCAAAGTTTTCAAAGGCAAATACAAGAAAGGACATTTAAGTTGTATAACTTATAATTATAAGTGGCACCAATGCAGAAAGTAATTATACAATTAAAAAAAATGAATATCTTTTCAATCCAGTAGCGATATGTAATGTCATTTCAAGGGCAGTGTGTTCAGAATGTGGGTACTACACAGAAATCCACGAAAATATTTAAATCTAACCTAAGAAAGCCTTCCCAAAGGGTACGACGCTGATATTTGTAAATCGCACCAGCTGAACATAAGGATTATTATACTGAAGTTGAGCCCAGTGCCAGAAAACAAAATCTATAACACCCTTATGTCGTCTGTCGTCCCGCGGAAACTGCTTATAACCAATGGCAAATATCTGAAAAAACACATAAGCAGACAAAATGACTGAAGTCAAATATTCCGGAATGATAAGTTCATAAATTTCTCACTGGAACGCATCCCTCTAATTACGTAATTCAAGTACATAATCGGAAAAAAAAAAGAAAAAAAAAAAAAGAAAACCAACCTTCACACGATCCCTGAATTGTATTGTACCTTGTTGAAGATACAGATAAGTACGCCTCAGTGGTACCGTTCCAAGCTTAAATGACATCAGAGACAAACAATCTGCCCTTGGTAATTGTCAAAACAAATACTTGCAGATATCAGGACTGCAGGCACAATCTGAACTGCATTTAGCATCAGTAAAATTTTTCGAGTAACACCAAAAACTTTCAGTCCTATTCAGCTACAAATTTATGTCACCACATGCTATTTAGCGTTAATCCCAACCTAGTTATAGAACTTCCTTATACCAGTTACTCTCTTAAAAATACCAGGAACTAGGAAAATATTCCTTATTCGGTAACTATTTAATTATATCAGTTGTAAGCAATTTTTTAAAACATCATGCAGAAAAAATAGCGAAATAATATATAAAACAAATAAAAAACGCTTAAACATTTCTATTTCCTGTAATAAATCCTAGAAAATCTCTTACAAATTTTAATCAAGAAATCTCATTAAGAATGATAACAACTAAACGATATTAAACTCACATATGCATATTTCTGAAACTTTAATCGAATTAAAAAGACATATTGAGCACGTTAAATATGACAAATCAAAATTGACCAGTGGATAATGATTATAGAGCTCCTAAACTTAACAGAATTCAAATCCGCTATGATTAGGAGAAAATCAAATCATCAATAAGACTTCGCAAATACAAAATTATAAGCGTAATTGCCTCTGCTAAAGCAATCTATTCATATGTCGTAACCATAATTCAATATTATTTGCATAATAAGATTGTTCCAGGATAACAGAATAAGCGAGAACATCAGCCAGTGTTGCAGCAACATTTGGAACCAGATAATCGTGGCGACTTAAAGCAGTACTCATTTGACGACATAAATTATCTTGATTACTTCTATTCGAAAGAACATCATCTATCAGCAGCAACCAATAATCTATGTGAGTACAGATATCTGCATGCTCCGGAGTTGCTGGATAAAGTGAGGTCAATGCACCAAGTAATTTCCAAACTGAGATACGTTCTGCCACTTTCGTGCCATTTACTTCTGCAACTACACTTTTGCCTGCAAAAAAAAATATATATATATATTAATTGGTAAGCAACAAAATCAAAGTAACACAGCTCACCTATAGATTTATCTAAGCTTCACGCTGAAGAGAAATATATTTTTATTTATCTCATGATTTGAATTACCACTAAAAACAGTGAAATGACATAACATTTTTTCGAAAGTTCGAGGATCCAGTTTAAAAATTATTGATTTGCTTCTCTATTAGTGGAAGAGTATTCATATCGAAAAAATTGCAAAGAAACGATAATTTGAAAAAATTGTTTCAAAAAATATCTGGAAAGTAATTTCTCTAATGTGAAATCTATTTTCCGCTCTCAATACAAAAAGAAACAAGAAAAATAAGTTTCCATTTCAAATGCAAGCCACAATCTTGTTATAAATGTGAAATGACGTTTAGCATTTCGAATAATAGCTACGTCATATAGTGCTGGACATTGCTGATATATTTATACAAACAAAAAATCAAAATTTACCACTGTTAGATGCTTTCAGTTTAACAATACAAATTGGAGCACTGATCCCATCATTTAATCCTTCAAACAATATAGAAGTTCGGGTGCCGAATTTCGCCAGATTTTTCAACCAAAGCTTCTCAATATCGTTAACAAAAAGTTTGATCATGTTCAAAGGATATTTTACGATTTCGAAAATGGAAAGTGCTGCAGGATAGTAATTCATCTCCTTCACTGGTGAAGTACCAACTATATCCTAAAAAATAAGTCACACGAGTTCCTGAAATTTTCGTTTTACCTTCGTTTTGATGATCAAAAATGCGAGCTAATGTAACTGTAGAATTGTAGACGACAAGACTATCACTGAATTTAATTATAGATTTGAAATGCAACTGTATTTAAATTTGGTGCTGTTAAATTCACCTTTCTAAATGCAAACTGTTGCTGTTGAACATCCGGAAGGGTTTTCGGTTCTGTGAATGTTGACTTAGTTTTTACTGATGAAGAACAGCTTGTTAATGCCTTATTCAAATGACCAATAAATGCTGTAAGCTCTTCAATGAGTTCCAGCTGATGTCTGTTGATAATTTCCTTCAAATTTTCGTCTACAGATATGACACCATTTGTATTATTCTCCAACAATCCTTTAAATATGATTAGTCAACGCTGATTCCAAAAGTTCCGAAATAGTTCCAAAACGTTAGTGAATTTTAGAGTTCCAATATGTTACACATCAACCACACAATCATCATAGTGGAAGAGCATGTTATGAGAATTTCAAAATGGTAAATAATGTTTCTGGACTTCATATGTAAGTAACGTACCGTTATTATGGGATACATCATGATAACTCTTCACTGAATACATCACGTCCAGTGGACATATATTTTCGTAGAAATTCAGGTACGGTTTGACAGTATATACCTGTTGCATTGTCCTCGTAAATCTGAAACTGATTTCTGTTTCAAGACACCAACAAAAAGGAAACATGATTAATGCACAGCCCTCGAGCTCGAAAAGTGGCCACAAACTCCTTTACGCTCTCCGTAAATACCATTGTTACTGACCACATGTCATCACTTTTGAACCATCCACTGGCTTTTGCAGCTTTTTGAAATTGTTTGAATCTTCAAAATTCATATGCGTTCTTTTTTCTTTTTTTTTTTTTTTTTTTTTTTTTTGGAGATTTCTGTCCTCATTTCTATGACACATTTTCTATGATAGTTTAGTTGTTGAGCATAATGGTTAGAATCAGGAAGGTTTAAAAAGACTAGTTCTGAGGACAAGTGACCATTCTCCGAGCTTCATCTAGCCTTCTGGAAAAATTATGCAAATCGTCCTATTTCTCATGTTTTCCTGATCATGCAGTATCTCCTCTCTTCTTTTCCTGCCTGTGCGTCTGCTCCTCTTCATTGATATGAACAATGTTCAGTTGCATTAGAAAAGTATTCATCTATTGTCTTCGATAAAAAGAATCCCTCCTTTTTTGAGACTATCCCAAGGGCTACTTCCCTTTTTTTAGAAACTGCGTAATAAAAACTTCTTGAGATGGACATTTCCTTTTCTGTTATCAAGCATTCTAATCTCACTTCAGATTTTCAAAATATCAGTGGAATGCAATGCTTTTAAGCGTCATTATGAGTCGACTATGCTTCGATTCTCTTGCATAATGCATGCCAGCATGCATATGATATCTACTTCATTAATAAATGTTTATATGAGTGGACACTGTTGTTTTCTTCTTCCCCTCGCCATATCTGAACCCTGTCATAAAGTAGTAGTTCTGGAAATACTGCAAATAATTCAGTTGAAGATACTTCCATAATTTCCGGCTATATTACCAAACAAACTCCATTTCATTGATCAGATGGATACAGAGATATTTTATCTGGATCATAGCATAATGCTTCAAAGGGTATTTGTCCTCGCAAGATAACTACATTCCAAGCGTTAATTTTCTTAACAAAATTTATATTTACTATTTTAGAGAGGAATTTGAGGGTAGAAAATATTTCAGGAATTGCTGTCTAAATACACACTGCCTTACGCAAGAAAAATAGGACATACGCAGTTATCTGATACATTGAATAATCACACATTCCACTTATCGCTATATTTTTGTTCACCGAGCATTTAACAGATAATTCTTGTACTAGATGGATTTCAATCATAGGTATAATACCCTTGGCCGTTTTTTTGTAACATTTCTTTGAGGTGAGACATCACATTAAATTAATTTAATAGCACCATGTTCATTCACAGACGTATTCTGAAACGCTTCAATTTTCAAAATAAAATCACTACAAGAAAAATCTGTACATAGCAACAAGTGAAAAAAAAATAAAAGGACACTTTAAATATGAATTATCATAATATTTCTGCATGTCTTCCTGCCTTCGATAACTCCTCGAAATTTTCAATGAGGGAATCAATTGAAAAGGCTTAATGTGATTTCTCATAAAAGGGATTCTCTGAAGGCATTTCAGACTTTTCTTTGAAAATGAAGGGAAAAATTCTGAATTATGCGAAGTTAATGAGACCTGTGGTATCAGTCACTAAATTTTGCAATATCCAAAAACAGAAAAGGCGCAATCCGCTGAAAAATCATTTCCCATTAGTCTTCACCAAAACTTACAAGAGCGACCTTATCATCTGAGAAGCCTATTTCTAGAAACCAATTAGAAGGAAAAGAAAAAAGTTAGGGAGAAATCTTCCAGATAAAAAACGCTATTCCAGAATTATAATGTTGTAACAAAGAGATCGTCTTCAGGAGCTTCTTGCGACGGCGCGGGTCGCAGAAGCGCACGCGCTGAATATTTGTTGAAGTCTCTTACTTCGCAACGTTCCATACCTAGGTGCTCCATGTAACGTGCATCTGCCAGTGTTGCTGCTGCACTTTCAAGCTCAGATTCTTCTAGTGAATAGGCTGAAAAGATACAGTAAATGCTTTTGAAATTCAGCAGATGTACAGAAACTATTTCACTACAAATACTCATATTTCTTTTCTGACATTGATACCTTCTGCTATTTCTCGTCGCGCCGCTTCAACAACACGCTCATCCATATATCTACCCAATGCCAGAGCTTCACCAACAAGACGTTCGGTTAAGCCCTCTTCATTTCCATCTGATGGCCTTAACACTGATCTGTTTGAAAGTGGTAACCGTACCGATTTCCCATTTGGTGCTGGTCTAAATGTAACATTAAGATAGAAATTACGCGTCCATTTGGGAATCTAGAATTGTTTCAAAAATTCTATGGAACATTTCTGTGAAAAAGCGCATATTGAGAAGTAGCAAGAAATAAATTAGCTAAGATTACCTGTATGTGCCTTCAAAAGCCTCACTTATATCGGTTGGTACACCAACAATGGCCATTGCTTGATTTCTTGCAAGCATGAAAGGTTTCCTTAAGCCCTGTCCAGGCCTACCATCGTTCGTCCATGTCTCATCATTGCGTACTCTATTTGGATCTCTCCTCCCGCACCATTCTTCTTCTTCATCTATATCCAAAGGCATGCTGCGAAAAGAATTTGTTTAATACTTTGATTAAAATGCAAACTCACTGAGTTTTTTAGAAATTTAGCCGAACCCAAACAAACCTTCTGTTGGCGAGTATATAACGACGTTCTGCGTTGAGAGGCAGTCGTGACACTTTAATTAGATCATTTTCCAATAATTTCCGATCAAAGGATATATTTGCAGAAGGTATTTGAGGTAGGCGTCTCTGTAGAACACCACCATTAGAGCGTGCAGGTGGAAGATTGATCGAATAGTTAGTAGTTACGTGGCCATGGGTTGCCACTGACATTACGTCATTACTGTACAACGAATGTGCCGGCGAGAGTTGATGATTGGCTGGAAGTATAAATGCCTTATGCTAATAAGACATTTATGCTTTCTGTTAATAAGATATCTCTGTTTTCTGTTACAGGAAAGGGCTAATAATCATTAATAGTATCCGCTAAATTAGAAGTTTATTTTTAGAATGCATCATATTTTTAACAAATTTCAAAACTTGTACCACCGGAATTCGGTAAACATTTGCTGTATGTATTAGTCGTACTTTTCTTACATATTTGTAATCAATCGCATTTTACTTGAATTTATTTAAATAAATTTGGATTTTCCTGCAAAAATGAAACCTCTCGAAAATATACTAATTGTTTTCAAAACTATACTGATTGTTTTCAAAACTGTCATTCACAGAATGGTCAATGGAAACAAAACTATACTGATTGTTTTCAAAACTGTCATTCACAGAACGGTCAATGGAAACAAAACTATTTCTTCTTCACTGTCAGATAGGAAAAATTGTGCGCGATTCAAAAAAATAGAAACGATTACAAATTTGAAGTTTAGAAAGCACACCAGACATTGGAAGTGATCGGGTTGTTCGATCTTCACGATAGACTTGATTGGCTCGGGCCGAACCACCGAGTGCCGAAATGATGTTATTGAAAAGTGAGTGTGGACGCTGAAACCGGATTTTTATCTTTTGTTAAAATGCATTCTTATGATAATTGATCTTTTTCAAGAAGTCCGAAATACTTTAGTGTGAAAACAACTAAATTCAAAACAGCAAATGAAAACAACTCTGTGCTGAGGTTCTTCGACATCTAACGTGAAGTCAGTTTCCAAGTTGCCGGAAATTGCTCGCTTTAATTCCGGTCCAATTTCATGAAGCGTTCGCAAACCTGCTTGCAAGGCCATCGCCTGTGAGGTCTGCTGCGGTACAATGCCTAAAATTGAAGGTGGAACTTACTGAATATATGAATTTACTTAATGAATAATCGTTAGAAACTATAGAAATAAAATCGCTCTTTCTTCAATTTTAGATATCCAGAATCTTTTCAGTTCTATTTTCAACGCCTTTTTTGCCTATTACCTTACTTAATAAAGCAGAGGACATTAATGCTTGCTTACCTTTGGATTCCAGTTCTTTTCTTTTTTTAAATCTACGAAAATAATCTTGAATCAAGAAAGTGGCATAAAATTTCCCAACTGTAACATCATCATCTCCTGAAATGAAGCCAAACTTTTTCAAGAATAGAAGATTTTCCCATTTTGACCACAGCATAGAAAACACGCTTAAATAGTTGAAGAGAAATATAATATTTCTTTGCAGTGTTATTGCTCGTAATTGTCTTTATATTAATAGACGACAAGCGATAACGATGTTTTTCTCATTAAGTATTTAGAAATTTGATTTTGGTATAAAATGCAAAATGACACAAAGCTTTTATTCAAAATTCAATAAATAGTGGCAAAAGAATCACTTCCTGCAGGTGGCACCACTTCATCCAGCATTTTCTGTGGGGTACGCTTCCAAATTCGACGGATGGCTGATCGTAACTGTTCATTCACTTCATCAATATTTCCTTCTGTGTAAATTTTTAGATTTGTTCGTACCAGAGCAAATAGTGTTGCATTGAAACACACTGTACCATCTGAATTCAGTGGCATATTCATTGACACCAGACGCTGAAAACTTTTCAGTATAACATTTCATAAGGTATAGTAAGAAAAAATTTCTGTGAAACTGAATTCCGCTGTGTCTGACTGCAGCTTTTAAGGTACTCTTTTTCCAACATATCGTTGTGCGATTATTGCTCTTCTATTAGCCCATAAACTTGTAATATAAAATATTTCCTATCAAACGATTTCTCTCGCAAAACTCTTCAAATGCTTCGGCGAAGCTATTAAGCAAATGAAAGCTAATTCAAACCAGATAATTTGAGCACATCGACAACAAACAATTAGAGAATTATAAATGGTATGAAAACAAATAAAGGAGTTCTATCAAAAAAATCCAAGTGTTGATGAGTATGGCCAAGATGCTACCAAGGTATTAGATGAGTTCTCTATCTAATAAGATAGATCAAAGCAAAAAATAATTTTATTCACTTTCTGTATAAAGATCAATGGAATCTATTTGAAAGTTGACAAATTCGAGCTTGATAAAAAATACCTTGCAAGCAAGTCGGTGTGGACAAAGTTTACCAAAACCTAATGGTGGTGAGATTTTACGTAGCAAAGTAACGACATCCAAGTGTTTTATCCGTCCTTTTGCGTCTGGATCATATTCCGACCATAATCGGACAAATTCTTCCAGATGATGTGGTCCAAGAATACTCCAATCTCGAGTTAAATAGTCAAAGTTGTCCATAATAACTGCCACGAACAAATTAATGACCTTCAAAAAAAATCTTCATATAAAAAACTGACAAACTAATGTTGCCATGCTTCACCAGTTGCTGACCTATAATGATTTTAAACATCCTGAACTCTCCTACCAATTAAAGCAATCATTTTGTTTTTTAAGATTACCAAAAAGGAACAAAGCATGAAGAATGAGATAAAATATGGGTAGGCAAAATCCACTCCACATTTTGCATCTGGATTCTGTTTATAATCATCACTAGCCGGATCACATTTCACTTCATCTCTGTCTGAACAAGAAAGCATTATTTGCTGCCATGCTTCACCAGTTGCTGACCTATAATGATTTTAAACATCAAATTTTTTTATTTCTAACAATTATGTTCAAGAATTCAATTTCTGATAAAATAAGTCGAATGAAACTGACAAAAATATACCGGAAAAGAACAAGTACAGCAGCAGGAAATGTATGAAAGTTGTTGTTGCGATGAATATGTGTCTCATCATTTAGTGCCACTTTCCCAAATACCTATAAAAAAAATTATTTACTGATCACTGGAAATGAGGATAAAATCTATTCATTAATAAAATCTCGTTGCTGAAGGAAAATACCATCGATTTCATATGCAATAATCTCAAAAATACTAGGAACACTTTTTAACAGTTTCGCGTTTGAGCCCAAAAATTCTTTTTGGTAGAACTAAGCTAACTGAAAAACATACCTGCATTCCAATAACAGCATAAATAAAGAACAACAAAACAATTAGAAGAGCAACGTATGGCAGCGCCTGTAAAGGCAAAATTTAAAGCTGATATTTGGCAGTAATTGAGGTGATAGTTTTCTTATGCAAAAGTAAAGTTTTGATTCCCGAGTTGAAAGCAAACCTGAAAACTTTTCATGAAAGTCCACAACAGTGTCCGAATCCCTTCTCCTCTACTCAGCAATTTTACTAATCGCATCACCCGGAATAGGCGAAAAAAATTAATGCTTATGATATTTGAGCCAGGCGAGAGCTTCCCGTAAATAATATCAATAAATGAACCTAACACAATGACAAAGTCGAATGCATTCCACCTGCAAATAAAGCCACATAACTGACCATTCAGTATTCGAGAGCTCAAAAATTTTCAAGTAATCAAAATGAAAAAATATTAATCATAAAAACATTAATTATATTAAAAAATATTAATTTCTTCTGAGAAACCGAACAATTCTGATAATGGCTTGCTTGCTGGTGCCAAAGCATGGTTGGACACATTCGCAAAAATTTCAGTTAAGACAAAGAGACAATTGCATGTGCTGCGAAGCCAAGTGATTTGAATACCCTAACAAGCAGGTGAACTAAATGGAATATTTAATGTATGTACTATCAGTTTCTTTTGAAAGGTCGCTTGTTTCCAGTAAATAAATACAAGACCAATGGAAGGAGCAAAATGCAAAGAGGGAACGAATGACTCTGAATGATTCGCTTGTTTACTTCACTTTCTCAAAATGAAAGAGAAAAAACTTTCGGAAAGGAAAGGAAAGAAAATATTGCCTGTCTCCAAAGTAATTTTTAGGATTTAAGGCGATGATTTTAAATACTGCTTCAAGTGCGAAAACTCCCGTAAAAATAAGATTGAGCACATCGAGTACATGGTCCATGCCAGGATCTGGAGGATAATGCTTCATCGCCAATGTAGTCGTGTTTAATAAGATGATGATGAATATGACATATTCAAAGAATTGCGACGTTACGAACCACCAAACACGATATTGGAAGCGATTGCGAGGTATATATCGTCGATGTGGTTTCGCTTTTAGCGCAAATTCAATACATTTACGCTGCAGCAAGTAAACTTCATACATCTGCTTGGAATGTTAAGAGAATTTTCAATAAACTTATTTAAACAACTAAATTATCAAGGGAATGAAAATTGGATTCCTACTTGATTTTTATCCAGTTCGCAATTTTCATACTCTCTTTCACCTTCATTTTGAAAAGTAACGATAACGAAACCAACGAAAATGTTCATCATGAAGAATGCAATGACTACAATGAATGTGATGAAAAATATAGCAACCGCTTGACGAGCATTATACACTGGGCCATGGTCTTCTTCGTTGGAGTTTATAGCCACATAAAGCAGACTGAAATCATGATCATTTTAGTGTGACTGACAAGACTAACCCGACTTCTATATATTATTTTAATGTTATTGAGGCCCTAACGCGAGCCGAGTAAAACTAATGCAGGTTATAATTTCACCTAATCTCTTCCATCCATTTATTTCAAATTCACAGATTCACTATTTCAAATATGAGAAAATTTTATAATATGTTTCTTTTTGGATTTTTGAAGAAAATACACCGAAAATTTTAATGCAATAGTTGAAATGTTTTGAAGTGCCAGTTATATTTTATAAATTCTGCTTGGAAAGTATAAGATCAATTCAAAAATAAAACTCACTCAGGCCAACCTTCAAAAGTAGAAACAACAAATAGAGAAATCATAGCATCACCAACATTATCGAAATTAAAATCGTTTTTAACCCATTCACGTCTCATTCGCAGTGGTTTCATTGGATCACCATCTTCATAGGATAGAAATTCACCCCTAGAATAAAATTATGGTTAATTAAATAATTAGCTGATGGAGAGATCGGCAATATTTTTTCATCAAATTTCTTTTCATAAAATAGACACTAACCTGCATTCATATTCAGTCGTCTTCGATTCGTCATTGCAACGGAAGAAAGTACCCTTGAAGAGTTGTACACCAATTATGGCAAACATGAATTGTAGCATGAATGTAACTAACATGATGTTACCGATCGTTTTTACCGCAACAATAACACACTGTACAACATGCTATAAAAATTTCATTTTTTTTTATTCTTGAAACCAACGTTTTTCTGTCGTCTTCGATTTCTCATTTGCACCGGAAGAAAGTTTACAAACTTTAAGTAAACCTTTAATTTCGTATTTTTTAAAGCAAAAGTGGGATAGGATTAAGTAATACAACCTTAAGGCCTTTGGCTCTATTGATTGCCCTCAAAGGTCTTAACACCCGCAGAACTCGAAGGATTTTAACAACAGAAATAGCGTCTGATTTGAGGACAAAAGACACAAGAGATACAGCGACAACAAGAATATCCAGAAGGTTGAACGCATTTCGACAAAATGAACCCTTGTGAAACATCAGTCCATAAACAACCACCTTCAGCGTTATTTCAACAGTGAACACCGTGGTGAAAAAATAGTCGAAATAATTCAGAATCTGTAATAACGTGGGAATTGTACAGTTCAAGAGAATAAAGTGCAATGAAAATGCTACGTCACATTTATACGGATTCTACTTTTTTAATAGTTATTATTCTGTTTGCTATTATGTGCCGCCATGCAAATAAAAGGAAAAAATATCTTAAAACGCATGTCATAACTTACTGAGATTGAACTTTAGTACTTTAAATTATATCATGTTTTTCAAATAGTAGTCAATACTGCTGATGAATCAGGCACATATATAATCGTACTACACTAAATGAAGATGATAGCAATTACTGTGTTGCGAGGTGACTGCGCTTCCAGAGGATCTTCTGCTGCAAGCATTGCACTGGATACAAGAATGCATATTAACACACTGTTTGTGAAGTAGGAGTGATTGACAATTTTGTTACAAAATACCCTGCAATGCTTTAAAGCATCCGCAAAAATAGAAAATATGCCATTGAATCTTAAGACATAACATGCGCTGATAACTTCACTCATTAACACCACTTATTCATCGCTAATTATCAATAAACAACAATAAAGTTTCCAAGAAGCTGAGGCATACTATTTATCCTACATTATACTTTTTCAATAGCTGCTTCTGACCGCATTGTACTTTTTCAAGAATTACTTTTGCCTTTTTCAATAATTTTTTTCTTCATGCTTTTCGGTAGATGTTCACATGGCATTCGAGTGAAGCATCAATCAAATTTTGAATTTTTTAATATTATATTAAGCATAAAAGTTTACCGAAAAGGATTTGTATGAGAAAGAATGAACAATGATGAAGCTTTTGGGATAGGCTTCTGTTGTTTGGCAGTAACCAGTTCCGATATCCGACGCGGTCGTGCAGTTATCATTTCACCGCCTTCCTCTTCTTCTTCCATAACTATTCTAAACTAATTATCAATTTCATTATGAATTTGAACTTATACTAGAAAAGAATTTGAAGGATCCCTTACAACTTATGGAAAGCCCCAGCTGGACTTATTGAATAATATCACTATAGTCAATCGTAGAGAATAATGGAGTAGGTATGTACGGCAGATGAATCAAAGTGACCCTCACTTCTGCCTTAATTCAGAAAATAAAAGAAATTGTAGTCTCCGACTTGTCGATGCTAGTAATAATGCGAAATTGTCGTACCTAACCGAAGGCCCAGTGGAGATTTCAATAAATATTAAGTATAAATTAAAAGGAACCTGCTATCGTCCCTCGTCTCCTCATTACCATTTTCATCATACTTTTCATCTTCATAGTCATCTTCTGCTACTTCTTCTTCAACTTCTGCAATACTGACTTCAAACGACTTGACGTGGGAGTGTTTCTTTATTAACAGATTTTGAAAATTACTTGAAAATATAAATCAATATCTCTCGAGTTATCCTAAGGTCTTACGGCGAGCAAAGCATACCTGCTTGTTCTTCTTCTTTCTCAGCATTTGTTAAACTGTCTGCATCGGCTAAATTATCAACCGCGATGGCAAGGAAGACGTTGAGCAATATATAATTACCGCAAATGAATAAAACAATGTAATAAACGGAAACAAGTACGCCCCATGAGCCAACACCACCAAATGAGGCGATACCATTGTACATCACTGTATTCCAGTCTTCACCAGTTAGAATCTAAAATTTCATTTCTACTAGACAGACAAGTATATATAACAAATAATCCAATTAAGTGAATTTAAATTTATATGTAAATGTTAATTCAAATGTCACATATTGCTCTGTTATACCAAATGGATGGTTAGGTCTTGAGTTAATTACAAAAGCATGAAAAATACAAGAGAACAGGAATTCTGAGTGTTTCCGAACAAACAACACAGTGTTTTTTGAAATGTAAGAAACGTGGAATGGGACGTAATGTCTCAAATTACATTATACTTCATTAAGTATTAGTGGTTGACACTGTTATAGTGATTGAAGATGACCATTAATGATTGCATAATTCATCCATAAATTTTGAAAGATTGATTTGCATCAAGCACTCGAAGCTTTGTTCGAATTATACATTCAAAGAAAAAGAATCAGCTAATACTTACCTGAAACACAGTCAATAATGCCTGAATAAAAGTATCGAAGTTTGCACGTGGTTTAGGATTCATCGGATTGAAATTAAATTTACCACCAAAAACCTGAAACCGGAATACCATTTGTGAACACAAAATCTAGATTTGTAAAAATAGTACAGCACTTTTTTCCGGGATTTATATAAATCTCTTATTTCATCGATATAGCTGTGAACCTTCATTAAAGACTCAATGTTCAGTCCTCTATGGTTTACGAGTACATAAGCAGGAGCAGGATATTCAAATAGTGCAGTTTTCATATTCTCGTAAACTACTTGTGGGAATCATACACTACGTACAACCGCAACAAAGTTAACATCGACAATTTCGTCAGCATTTCACTTATTGTAGCCTTGAGAGACCAATCAAATCATTACCTGCATTCCGAGTAAAGCGAAAATAACAATAAACAGAAAAAGAAGTAGCAGAAGTGACATAATGGAGCGAAGAGAATTGAGCAGAGAAGAAACAAGATTGCGTAACGAGGTCCAGTATCTGCAATTCATTTAGCAACTCTTGAATATCAAATTTACACTTCCAAGGATTTTGACACTCTTTCATAATGAAAAAAATAATGACCGAATAATTTTAGAGTGTATTCTACGAAACCTTCAGGGCAAAGAAAATACTTCCAAATGTTATCTGTTAAAGCTCTGGTACTCCAGATAGCTAATCACTTGACCAGAAGATAATACGAAGAAACTACATAAATTACTTCGTTTAAAATTTCAAAAAGAATAATTTGTGTGGAATTTTTTAAGAACATTGCCACATGTGGATGCACCACGTTAATGTGGAACATCATAAAACTTGAGTTACCAGGCGGTTCTGATGAACCTGATAATCAATGCATTTATTCTGGAAAATCCAGCAATATTTCCTCGAACTTGAGAAATATTAAATTCCAAATATCTAGTAAAATTTTTCCCCCGTAATCAGGAAGAACGTCTAACATAGTAAGTCAGAATATAATCAATTCCAACTTACTTGGTAACTTTGAATATTCTAAGAAGACGAGCTGAGCGCAGCACAGAAACACCCAACGGCTTCATTAAATCAAAATATACAAGAACAAATTCGATAATAGAACTGAAGACAAATATGATTAATTAAGATAATCTAAGAATATTCGAAATTTTCATTTTTTTCAATGAATAAGCAGAAATATAAAATTCCAAATGTCTAGCAAAAAATTGAACGAACAATTGAAAATTGAATAAGCAGAATTTTTTGAAAACCAAATAATAAGTAGAACAATTAAACTACTGGAAATTGAAAAGAAATCGATTATTCACAAACCTTATGACAACGAAACAATCAAATCTGTTAAACTGCGACGTTGTGTAAGTCGTCAAACCAAGCGAATACATTTTTAAAATCATTTCCATTGAAAATAATATAACAAAAAACAAATTTGCCACTGCTAAAACAATAACTTTTAAAACAATCTCTTTGAAAAAAAAGGATTTTTGACGCAACTAGAAATGCAAATTTTCGCTCACTGGGATGGATATGGATTGAGAAAACTCCCAAAACTTATCTCCCGAATAAAGCATTCCTTTTTCCATGTTTATTATGCTTAATTACCGATTAAAAATGATACACCAATTAGTTAAATGGAAAAACGAAGCAATGTTCTCATAACTCCTGTTCTAGAAATAAATTTCGGGATCGTAGAAAACCTGAAATCAGTCTAACTCACAGCTCAAACTGACAGGTCAATATTTATCAAATGGCATAGAAGAAAGTTAACCTCCATTATCATTCAAGCAATTTACTGTTATTATTAAGGCTTATGAGTCTATAGTGGGAAGGAGAATGAACTCTGATCTACCGGAGAAACTAATTCTCTTGAAGTGTTATTAATAAAAAAACAAACTTTGGAAATTGTCAAGCCATGATTCCTGCTTGTAGTGCTCGGTGGTTAAAACTAGCGTATTGAGCAATACTAGAACGATCACAAGCCAGTAAAATGTTTGCGACTTTACTAACCTAAAACAAAACTACAAATTTAATCGATCTTTAAGTGATTTAATTATCATTTAACTTATAGAGGCAATAAGCCTAACCAATAAATTGAGAAGCAAGTGTCAAAAATGCGTCCAACCTTCGACAACCACGTCGACATCGTCGATTCAATTTCTGCATCCTTCGTAATCTTTTTTTCCACCAAGAAGGCCTTGAATCGTCTGTTTTTTCATCGGCCTCTTCATCAAGTTCTTCACCTTCAACATTTTTAACGTCAGAGCAATGCGAAAAAGTTAGTTTTTTTCCGGACATTTTCATTTTCCATTAAAATGATCTTTTTTTTTTGGTACAAGAAAATACATGTTTTATGTCAGCACTTAAAAATCTTTAAAATTCATACCGTTAAACTGCTGTTCATCCTCCTGTTCATCATCATTAACGGGTTCGATATCTTCTGCCTGATTAATCCAATCCAAATATCCCTATAATTATTACAGTTTTTGTTATGCAAAACACAATATCAAATATTAACCAAAACAATTCATTTGATAACAGCTATTTAGCAAAAAATCTTATAGAAGCTTACTTTCAAATCTTCCTCAAGTTGCTGTTTTTCTCGAAATTTTTGAAAAAGACCGCGAGCTCTTGCTTTTTCTCTTTCTTTGGAAAATTCACTGAAATGAAAAATTTAGATTTCGACGTGTGCGCTGCAATAACTTTTCATCAAATAACAACTATACTGAATGAGTTTCAGCGGTGGTCAGATACACAAATCATACGAGTCAAGAAAATATACGAACCCGGAAAGCACACCAAGCACCAAGTTTAGCACGAAGAAAGATCCTAAAATAACTAATGTGACAAAATATATCCATGGCCATTCCCGACCGACTGCATCATTCACCTGAAATAAAAATAACTCTTGAAATTAATAAAGAGAATTCTTCACAAAAAAGCTGTTTAGAAAATAACCTATATAATCAAAAATTGATTTGAAAAATATAGATTATGATATTGCTTGTGAAATTGATGAGAGTTGCGGTGACTTATTTTCATATTAACTTTTCAATCCCTTTGAGGTTAAATCTTTTGATTAAAAAGCATTTTTACACTTTTTTCCTTTCATCTCCACTGATTATAATTTAAAATCAAAACTGAATATGACTGGAAAATCGAATGACTGTTTACCAACCCAATACATTACGTCAGTCCAGCCCTCAAGTGAAACACATTGGAAGACAGTCAACATAGCCAGGCCAAAATTGTCGAAATTTGTTATTCCATTATTTGGTCCTTGCCACGAAGTGTTCGACGTGCAAATCCAATGCACTCCTTCGTTGTGTCCTGTTCAAATTTCATGAAATTGCAATATTTTGGTGATGTTTCACCCACAAAATATACTGTATTCCACCGAAATGTATAAGTCTATCAAGCAAATGAACTTATTGGAACAATTTCAGTGCCAGCACTGAATGAATTCTTTTTCAAGAAATGAATGTAACTTGTTTTGTATAACAATCGAAAATTTCAGCCTATTTATTTGCGAAGTGATTGCAATCATCCTGCTGAGTTCATTCGTGGATGCTAATTTTCATTGCAATAGAATTGAGCCTGATGACATTCATGATCGGTGGCTGTACATGTTTTGCGCCCAGCTATTTTGCTTCAATTCTAGTTATTGAATGTTTGCATCTCAGACAAAATGACACAGATTTTAATTACCATTTGGTTGGCAGTGGAACGCAGAGGATGCAAAACCACATGTTGAAGGAGTATGTTGCGCAAGCTGTCCAGTTGCTAGGTCGAAGCTAAAACAATTTCTTTTTTTCCTAAAGAATTCGAACTGTAGATTAACTTATTATATCATTTTATAGTAATACCAACTTTTATTTTACAAATTTTCAAAAATCTTCAAAGTTTATAGAAGAAAATAACCATGTCGAATGAAGTTTGCCACAAAACAATTCGAGTCCAATTATTGCGTATATTATAATAACAAACATGACTAACAGAGCGATATGAAGCAATGGAATCATAGCACGAAGAATTGCGTTTAACACAACTTGTAAACCTTCAAGTTATTCCAGATTTAATCAATAACAATGATACTTTTATACATTTATTGACAGAATCAATGTATAATTCATGTTTTAAAAGATGTTTCAAATTTCTGATTCTCTTAATCAGTATTAAATTAGCTATCTTATACGGATCCGATGATTTAATGGAGTACGGAATATTTTTTAAAATTTCTATCAAATAGTGAGTTTTTTTCCATCTTCAATTTTTTTTTCTTTTTTTTTTTATAATTCTCGACTTCGTAAGTGAAAAAAGATTAGGTTTTAGAAGACTCTGTAGCAAAGTATTAAGAAAATTTTAACATCTTGAATAGAGTGAAAAATTAGTAATTATTTTCAAATAATTATAAATAAAATATTAGAGAGCAGATCCTTTGGATTATAAACACATGAATGTGATAAACTAACTAGGCACTCCAGATACGAGACGCAAAGGACGAAGTACTCGAAATGCCCTAAGCGCTTTCACATCAAAACCCTGAATGTTCATCCTGGATAATGCCGTGCTTACTAGTCTGCAATCACAAACAAATCATTTTCATTTGTTTTCTATCAATAATAAATTAATATGCTTTATATTTGATAAACAACGTGGGCACCTTGTCGAAAATTAATCATCTTGAAACGAAACCTTACCCAATAACAACGATGATAAAATCGAGTATATTCCATGCGTTCCTGAGGTAGGCGCCAGGATGAAATAAAAATCCTAGTGCAATAACTTTCAAAAAGCATTCAATTGTAAATACAACTATGAACAGATACTCTATTTGCTCCTGCAATCATGGAAATGTTAATAACTTTGCTAATAATGTCAATAAATTTCGTAAACCAATAACACTGCGTTACAGTTCTGCGGATTTCATACTAGCTTCTTTCTAGATCGTCTAAATGGATTTACGTTACACTGACATTTTTAGCTCACTTATTTGATCACGGTTAAAATCATTACTAACCAGAGATACCTGAAATTCTGCTCTCAGACAAAATGCTCATAATAATGCAACAAATGTCTTACATGAACAATTTGTAAGACCATACACTAACCAAAATGATATTTTTAGTATCAGAATCTTGAGCAGGATAGGGTTGATAAACAGCCAGTGCGATGCAATTTGCACATATCATCAATAAAATCAGCCATTCAAAGGGTCTGAAATTTGGAAAAAATTTTGCTGTAATAAATTATGCAATATGCTGAAATCAAAAATTCGTCTAAACTCCTTATAAAAAGCGGAACAACAAATTCTGCTTTAACAGAATTTTTGCGTGCAAGGAAGAAAATTAGAAAACTTTACCTCCACTCAACAATTGTTATACAAGCCTTCCTAAGGGGATTCGAGAGTGTGAGACATAGCAATGAACGTTCACTTCTCTCTACCACATTACTTTGCCTCATCGGTTTACGTTGTTGCTGCCGTTTTTTTGCAGCTTCCGATTGTGATGTGGCTGCAACTGCTGCCTGAAATGAATCTTTGTTATAAAGTATGAAAACAGTTACATTGATATTTTTTTTTCAAAATTTTATGGGACTGAAAAAATTCTTTTTCCTCAAACAAAAAAAAGTTCAGATTTTGTATCAATAATTCAAGAAAAAAAAAAAAAAAAAAAAAAAAAAAAAAAAAAAAAACCCACTTGAAGCGTTTGTTGCCATAAATCGGATTTGTGTGGATCTTCCGCATGATGGTCGTCCTCCTCCGTTGAGGACGCCATCATACTGACCAGCACTGAAATTTTAGCAGTTACTTCCAAAATCGATAGAAAAATGTGGCTGATATCAAAAAATGAACAGAAAAATATGACTTTTCCCCAGTTTTTCATAAAGCATAAAGAAATATAAAAAAGAATAATTAGTGATTCGGAAGTAAAAACATCGAAGTTCAGCAATAAGTTCCTTAAACTTTTAAGGATTCTTTTTCTTCCAAACTTCAATAACTATAAGGATTAAGCAAATCGATCGAAAGGAATCAGAACAAATAGTGATCCTTAAATCAGCCAAACAGAATGCCACCATCACATATGTTATTTAATGGCTTACACACTAAATTATTTTCCATGCACTAACAAATAGTTGACACAAGAAAAATCGAGAAAGAATAAGAAGGCCGACGGAAGGAAATATCCAAATCAAACACTGTATGATAAGACTGACAAATACTATTCTTGCTATATAGACTGTACTCACTACTAGTTGACTTTTGATAAGTAAGCGGACTTTCATTTTGTTATTTCACACTCCTCTTTTTCAAGGAGTCGGAAAACCTGCAAATGAAAAGTAAGATTTGGCAAAAAGATTAGAATTTGAAATTTAAAGTCAGAAATACAGGAGCGATAAAACAATCAGTGTAAAAAAAAAATGATTTTATTTTCGAAATTCAGCGTAAATCGGTCGAACTATATAGAAAATTGATTGTTTTTGGAATCAAGAATGAAGGTACTGTAAAAGTTGAAAATGTCTCAAAAATTCTAAAATTTTAAAAAACTACATTTCGTATTCTAATAGTGTATATAATGTTTGCAAGGATGTAAGTAGACGTAAATAGTAAAACAACAAAGATGATTTTGGATGAGTTGAATGCTTGTAAAATGTGACGTTTTCTTAAGATAAATAAGGTGGAGGAAAGAAAGGAACTACTCACACCCCAATTTATAACCAATTATCAAAGAAATGTTAGATTTTATAGTATTATGATTTATCCATGAAGTGGAGAACAATTCAGAATCATTTCAAATACATCGATATCTGAAACTCCAAACAACATCTTCGCTTTTGCTTTGCATCCAATCAAAACAATATTGATATGAGAATGAGTAATCGATGAGAAGTGATACTGGTGATAAGGATGGAGACAGTTTGGCAAAAGCGTTCCAGGTATAAACGGAAATCATCGATTTGATAATGATGATAATACAACAACAAAGTGCTAATACAATAATAATGATAATTACAATAATAAAAAATAATGACAATAATAGTAATAAAGCAATAACAAAATAACAATAACAAGAGTAAGTAATAATAGCAGTATGATGTCCATAAAACTAAGCTTTTTAATAACAGTGATATTAATCATATCAATATTTTCCAAAGAAAAAATAGAAAATCTTCACTCATATACCTTCTTTTCCCTGAAAGAAATTCCCCTAAAAAGCCGAGTTTATTCTGGAAGAAATAAAAAACGATTAGTAGTAGAAGTCTCGACCAAAATTAATTATTAGTTATTTCAAAACTTTTTACGGGAAGATTTTCCTTTCCATAATTTGCAAATCCTCTTACTATAAACTTAGCGGATCAGTATTCACAAGAATAAAGACTGAATCTCGGGTTTTCTGAATTACGAATGAGCTCATAGCAGCTGCATTGCTTTTACTACTGATATATAAAAATTAAAATTTTCTCGACAGAATTTGCACAACTTTCAAAGAGTGGAAGGAAGTGCAAACACTTACCACACCCAGGAAACAAAAGATTTCCCCAACATAACTGTTCTGAAAGAGTCTGATTAATTTTAACAAATTTTTAAAAATCCAAAATGGAGCGTTTAAGATTCTTGCATTTCCCAAGAAAATGATGTATGCTGCCGGAAAAGAGCTTCTTGATAATATCAAGATTAGCACTTTTTTTTCCAATTTCCATTGATGACAAATAGATTTCTATCCTTTTCTTTTTCTCCCCCTTCCCAGCTTGACATCTATTTTGATGTTTTAAAAGATTGCTGAAATGTATGAAGTACAATACCTTCTACTTCATGTTACGATTTGTGGATGAATTTACAGATTATATAAATTTAACACAATAATAATTATAACCATAATTTTTTTCACTTGCTGTAGGGCAAAAAGCTAAACTTATGCGTATTTTTTTTTCTTGTTAAGAAATTTATATGTGATATGCAGAAACTAATATCTAACACGATGAAATACATTTCTATACAAATGTTTTTTTTCTTATCATGATAAATGATAATTTTCATTGATATCCTTAAAATATTTTAAAATTTTCATATGAATGTCTTCCGATTGATCCCCTGTAATTTCAGTCAAGAATGCATTTCAAGCAAAAGGATTTTTAATAATTCAATACGTGTTTCAGACTTACTTTTTCAGTCCTCTTGAATCCTCTTTCCTTTTCAGCCAAGCATTTCAGAACTTTACCGCATATCTTACAGAGAACAATTAAAATGCAAAAGAAACCATCTTGCACATGAGTGATGGTGAAGTTCATACATTTTTTAACACATAAAATTTTCAATGTAATCAGGTTCAGCTATTAAGGATTTTTTTACTTGGCTTCCAACTTTCTTTTCAATTTAATTTCATTTTTATAGATGTTTTATCCTTTCTGGTGGAAATTAGTAAATTGGCGGAAAGTGATTGGTATAAGGTGATAGAGAATGATTAGTGACGAATGCAAATAAACTGTGGTCATTAAGGAAGAAAATGAAGAAATTTTATATGATCACGTACTCTGCCGAAATCTTTTACTTTACAGGTTATGACGTATAATTACTCCTTATTATTTTCTTCAACATCCAGTACTTCTAATTCGATTCCATGAAATAGACCTTCAAAATTTACATTTTTTGCTTTATTGATGAACAGCTTAGCGTGAAAAGAAAGAGGAAAGAGAGTTTATCGAAGTTAGGAGTAAACCAGATTGAAATCAAACTAAAGTTGATCAATACAATCTATCATATAAATTGGAAATTCAATTTTGCAACTACGAGATTTAGTAGCAAAGAAGGTGAGATGGACGTATTACGATTATCAAAAAAAGTGTTGCAAGCTATAAAAATAATGGACTGCAGCTTATTATAACACAGATTTAATATAACGGTAGCAAAATATAGTAAGAGTCCGTCGTCTCTCGAAGCAACAGATCATTTAGAAATATTGTAATAAACTTGGGTACTTGTCCAATTTCAGGAATGAAATTGGAAAAGCTTTTTTACAAATGCTACAGATGCTTTTTTAAAATGTTTAAAAAAAAGAAACGAGATTCCGCAAAGGTAGCAAGGGTTTCGTATAACAAGCAATCAATAAGATTCTGGGTATGCTTTTTATATAATATGTGTAGATAGGAGAATATAGAAAGGGCAGCTGAATGAAGACTGGATCATTAAATTCCCTTGAGAAGGAAGTCTAGTTAAGTTGACCGGAACTATAAGCTTCCTAATTACCGGAAATTCTGTTCCATACTAAGTTATCGCCTTTTTTTGCTTCTGTTTCCGCTGAATAAAAAAATCTGATGAAGCATTATAACTCACTTGAAGGGTAATAATAAAGTTCTCTCTTTGTGTTCCACTCTTTAAAAAATATTGCGATTACTGAAAGTTTGGGAATTTCTTATCATTATAATTCCAGCGAAAAATTCAATGTCCTTAACACATTTAAACGAAGATTATAAAAAACGTTTCTCAGTAAAATCTGAAAATAAATGAAGTTTTGTTCTATATATATATATATATATATATGAGAAAAATCGATTTGTAGTATTCATTCCAACCCTATACGAGCGATTTTAAATAGATAATCGTAACATCAATATCGATGGATATTTTACATGACAAAGCGTGCTGATTTCTCATGCAACAGAAGCATTTGATCTGTTAATGAAACGAGAAGTCAGATGTTTCTGTGTCTCGACGATGATTTAAAATGATAACATACTGATAATAATCTTTATCTTCTAGCTTTTACCAACCAAACCTTATGGAGAGTAAAATTCTGAATTCCGCAGTCAAATTATAGAACAATTAAGGGAAATTGAATCTGGAAATAATTATTTATAGGAATTAAAAAAAAAAGCAAACAGAATTTACTTGCAACCAAAAATTCGAAGCTCGAAATTGGCGAAGACATTTTCCAATGAGAATAAAAAACGAATGCAAAAACAGTCTGTCAAATGGACTTTTAACTAATGTCAAGAAGCTTGATTTATGTGAGTTGAAGTATGAATTCCTAAACAAATTCTAAGACATCAAATGAGGAAACAATTTGAAACGGCACCAACTTCGATCCATTTCTGGACAATAACATAATGCTCAAAGCGAATCTCAATCTCACAAGCAAGAAATTTTTCAAGGTATGCTTTTTCCACGACGTCCAACAAATGGAAGTGTAAAGGCTGTCGCTGGTATCAGTGGAGTATGTAGTGTTAGCACATAAGAATACAAGACGAAATAAGTGGTAATGATAAGCAGTTAAAAGAGATCCTCTTACCCGACATGTAGAAGGAGCTAGTTCATTTGTTCTCGAGGAACAGTTTCTTCCATCAACGAGCAGCTACTCGACGATGCAATGCAAATTCTTCCCCTTGGCTATTGATTTCTAAGGGAACAGCACGATCAGAAGTAGTGCTTGCAATTCAGATGGCAGCAGCAAGTAGCTGTAGTAGTAGCGGCACTTCTAGCACAAAGCTGGCAAGATGAGCTCTCCTCACCAACTCTTCAAAACTCGATTCTACTGCACTCAATGGGGTTGCATGTCTGTATAATCCCTGAAAGTACGCTGAAGTAACAGCAGCGCCCTTCTCGTCCCTTTTGTCTCAGCTGCTGCTGCAGTTATGCTGCAAGCCTGCATACATCATCGTGCCAAGCTTGCTGCTGGATAGTTATTTGCGTTATCCAGGACTGCAGCAAACCACTCATTCAGAGACACCTTCCTCATCCAGCTCCCTTTAACCAGAGCTACAGCGGCAGCAGCAACAGCCTAGCCAAGTAGCCAAGGGGCTTCCCTTCATTAACCAGCCACCCTCTCACTCTCGAAAAATATGACGACGACTCTGTTAACTCCCTTCCTAATGTCTTCTTATTCCTTCCTTTCCTTATTGCTTCTCCACTTATACTGCTAATGGTGACGGCGATTGCCGCTGCAGTTTAGCACGGCAAGTACTGCACTCGCATTCTTGCAGACTGCATTATTCGTAGCTTTTTCAATCCTGCTATAATCTCCATATTTCTTGAGCATTCTTTCAAACAAAGCAAGAAACCAACAGATAATAAACAAAATGACATGAATTAATATAAGGAACAATATGACATACTAAACTAAAATATCATTAACATTATTACCATTAACACTGATACTCTCATCACAGTCCATTTTTGATTCGAATGTCAACCAGATGCCAATTACTTATGTCACTCACATAGCAAGAATTTACATATCGATACAGTTAAGCTAAACTACCACTATATACATAATTTCAATCACAAGTAATTTGGAGTCTCTCTTCCAGATCCACCCAGAAATTTCACCAAGTTTGATATCCGAAAATTAATCTGGGTATACGTCTTCGTGAACGCATGAAATTTCTTAAACAGTTACTAATCAAGTATATTGCAACGGAAATCACCAAAGTACCAGCAGCGATCCAGACGCAACACATTCTTGTCGTCTTGCTCACATCTAATATGTTTGATCCCAAGTTCACATTTGGACTTCATCCAACAGCCAACCAAGTCAGACTGAATTTTTCTGCTTTCTTTTCTGATATAGTAAGTTCATTTGAACTGAACTTACTATACCAAAAAATTAAGTAGCACTACCTCCTCACACTGTAAGCAACAGAAGTATAAAGATTACCTTATTCCCTACCTAAAAGCTTTAACTGTGTATGGGCACCGATAAAAGCAATACATTTGTATATACTTGAAGCGAATTCAGAAACATGAATTAGAAATAAATACTTCGGAATCAAACATGTGCCAGTACCGTAATTCCCAACAAAACAATTCTCTTTGATTTTTCAATGTGATGTCTTGCTGTAAGTCATAAAATGGTTCTTAATGTTATTTAACGAAGAAAATAATTTTTTGAAATAACAAAACAAGGATAACGAGTAAAAATCAATCGAAAAGCCCGAAACCCATATCTTCATCAGATTCTTCCTCTTTTTCTTTTTTCTCCTCCTTGTCCTCCTTTGGTAAAGTTGTGACAGCATTATCTTTGGCACTTGCGGAAGCAACAGCAGCAGTAGCGATTGTAACACCTGATAAAGTAATATTACTGGAAATCAAAATATAATACTACTTGAATCTATAAGAACAAAATGAATAAAATTCTAAAAATCTAGTTAGTTAAATCCAGTTGATTCATAAAAAACGATACTAAACCAATTTTCTCCTTCCCCAATCAAATTCCTTAAATGAAGTTTGAGAAGGTCGAAGAAAAAGAAATCACTTGCCGAATGTTCGAAGACTTTCCCATTATCTGCTCAATATTATACTATAATCTAGCTCTATGAGCAATATCGATTACCATTTTATGACCAGTAATATGATTTAAGTTCTTTTCTAGCCCACAGTGAGGTTAGGACATTTAACTGAAATCCAAATTCATTCATAAATATATGTGTTCCTTTTCAAAAGGGATTTGAAGAAGCCTCATCAAATGATATTTCCAAAGGGTTGTAAAGTAGCTATTTTTGAACCGAAAAATATGTGATCTAGACCAAAAGAACATAATAATCATTAGATAAAACAACAAAAGTATCGATACATGGCGCAGCTGGTGATACTGATGAGAGATACTTCGATCCTTCAATTATCAATTCATCCAACGTTTTCCCTTGCATTTTCTTAATAATTTCTTCAGCTTTCTCACGTTCGCAATCGATACCCACTGATCCAAGGATATTTTCAATATCATTTGTTGTTATATGATAGTGCTTGGTCCCCATCGTTGCCAGCATATACGCTGATACATATCTCATCGTTGTACAGGAAATATTTCCTAAAATGTTGAGAAATTTCTCCAAAAAGGTACCGTAATGATCGATTACTTTGTAAATGGAAAACGAAATAGCTTAGATAAACGTTTAGACAAATTTGATGCACTTCCTTTTTTCCTAATCAAAACATCTTGACAATCACTTCCTCAACTTTGCTAATATTTTACACATAAAACGAGGTGGCTGCACAAAGTCGAGTTAAAAATCCCCATCTGGAACAAAACCAACAAAGTGATGTGGATATAGTGCTAGGAATTTCTCTCGATGTTAGTTAACAAAAATCAAGACAGTGAAGTAAAAATAAGCGGATTATATAACCAAATACTGCGACTACAGATTATTCAGCATTATTGTAAAAGAGTGGTTATGTCTACTAACCTTACCCTTTCATCAATAAGTTTTGTATTTCTTGTGCATTTTCAGGAGATCAAAATGCACAAGCATTCTAAAACTTGTGCTTCCCATCAATGAAAAATGGGAAGAATCAAATAAATGAGCGTTACAAAAACCCTACGAATCAATTGAACCGACATCACTTTCTCATGATCACTATCAAAACATCCCATCTAGCTCATTTCATCTATCTCATTTTAAGTAAAATACTAGTGATAGATTCCTCAAAACTTTAACATATATATTTTAATGGTTATGGAGCAGCTCAAATTGATTTTTTTTTTTTTTGAGTTTGATAACTTCCATCAACGGGATTTAATTGGCGACATCTGCCATAGCTCACGTCTCAAAAATATCTTAGCATGAACTACTTGCTCACTAGTATCAACAGCAAGAAGGCAAGATCGAAGAAAAAGACATCCAGTTGCCAGTCTGCCGCCACTCCAACAGCAATCATTTGACCTACGCATTTTTTTTAATAAACATTTCTAGGCCTTACTGGACTCACATTGAAAACTGTTGGTCTCACGGGTATCTTAACATGAATTATTAACAGTTAGAAGGCAAGGTCGAAGAATAAGAAGTCCGGTTGCTAGTATGAATTTAATGCGAAGCAATCTGATGGTGGACATATATAGCTAGCGCTAACAACATCAATGGCAGGTTGATTTGTGGATAATGACAAGTCGCGATAAGTGATTATCTTTAACATGCATTATACATTGTTTGTTAATTGTTCTGTCAATGCTATAAGAATTAAAGAAATGTACTTCCCAACCTGGCGCAACATCTATTCAACCCACATCGGATGTAGTCTGTCATACTTCATCTTAAGTGACAAAATGAAAATGTCGCAAAGAATAAAGGTGACCAGGTGTATTG